>CP129452.1:45155000-45395000 GCA_030445155.1 Quercus variabilis | reverse complement strand
AAAACTTGTTAATTCTATCAACTGGAGTCTAAATTTCCCAACAAGTGGTATCAGAGCGGGTTCACTCTGTTTGGATTAATTTCCTATGTATGATCCTTGACCACCGTTTTCATGGATTATGGACAATCTCTTTTGATTTCTCCTTTATTTGATGGAACTAATTATGCGTACTAGAAAGTTCGTATGAAAGCTTTTTGGCAGGCTCTAGGTGAACAGGTATGGCAAGCTATTAAAGTTGGCTGGATTAAGCTAAAAGAAGCGTCAGTGGATTAGGATGATGCAACAATTATAACGGTAAATTTCAATAGTAGGACCTTGAATGCTTTGTTCTGTGGGGTGACCAATTAGGAATTCAAGAAAATATCATCTACGGAAGTTGTCAAGGAAGCATGGACCATTCTTGAGACCACCTATGAAGGTACTAAGGCAGTAAAGACTATGAAGTTTCAAATACTCACTAGTAGTTTTGAAGAAATAAGGATGGAGGAGAATGAGACCTTTGATGAGTTCTATGCTAAACTCATCGATATTTTGAATTCTGCTTTTAACCTTGGAGAATTTATAGCAGAATCCAAAATTGTTAGGAAAATCCTTAGGTCCTTACTTGAAAGATTCCATGCCAAGATCACTACAATTGAAGAAACAAAGGACATTAATCAAATTCCTTTGATTGAGCTTGTAGGAAACCTTCAAACCTATGAGATGAGATTAGGTTCAATGCGAAAATGTAGAAAGAGTAAAAACTTGGCTCTCAAGGGTATAGAGGGAGAGATTGAGGACTCTGAAAATGAAGATGAAAGTGAAGATGAGGATGGGGATCTAACTTTCATAACTGATGAGATTATCAAGCTTCTTTAGTTTAGGAAAAAGGATAAGGGCAAACCTCCTAGGAAATTTAAATCCTCTGGGAAGGGCAAGAATAAGAAACCCCTCATACAATGCCATGAGTGCAAAAGTTTTGGTCAAAAGAGGATAGAGTGCCCAAACTACCTCATGAAGGAAAAGACCAAGGAGTCAAAAGATAAAAGGTTGGTTACTACTTGGAGTGATACTGAAGATGACTCTTCTGATGAGTTTATGGATGAATGTCGTCACGTTATGGCCTTTGCTGCCACAACCGATAAGGTGATTGTTGAGAGTGCTAGTGACAATGAGGATTCTTCTGATGATGAAGTACCCAAGAAGATAACCCTTCAAGAAGCCTATGATAAGCTATGCATTGAATTCATAAAATCTGAAAAGACTTCTCATCTTTGTAGAAAAGAGCTGAATGGGGTAAAAACTGAAAAAGCTGATCTCTTAGTCAAATTGGATGAGACTACAAGATTAGTTGAGACTTTTGTTATGGAGAATGCCTCATTAGAAGAAAAGGTCAAGAATCTTAAGGTTGAGCTTAGTCAAGCTAGAACTCAAATAGAAAGGATGTCTAGTGCAAAGCTTGATGAGGTATTGAGTGCTCAAAAGCCTAGTACTAATAAGACTAGCTTAGGATATGCTGTTTCCTCCAGCCCCTTCTCTTCCACGGCTTCTAGATCAAAGACTGTTTTGACTAATTTTAAATCCTTTATTAGACCTCATGTTTGTCATCATTGTGGTGTTTCTGGACATATTCGTTCTAATTGCTTTAAGTTGCATCCTCATAAGCAGTTATCCAAACGGTCACAGGTTTTCTCTCAAGGACCTACACCTTTGTTTGGAGAGTTATTAAAAGTCTTGAACTTTTTAACTCAATTTTAAGAGGATTTTAATTCTTCTATGTCCATTAATAGGCATACTAGGACACGTGCTTTTTCATCTTCATGGTAAAAGACTCGTGCTGTGTGGGTGAAAAATGAGCCTAAGACTTAATTGTCTTTTTTGTTTGTCATCTGCTTTAATTCTTTCTATCTAAAGTAGAACTCTCTTTGCTTGATTTCTTATCTGTTTTTAGAATCATGTTTTCATGCATCTGCACATTTCTATCATGCCTTCATGCATATGCATCTTTCTTTCATGCTTTCATGTTGTTTGTCTGTTTTCTTTGGTTATTCAGTTTTTATTTTGTTTTGTTTTCAAAATAAAAATAAAAGAAAAAAATCAAAAAAATACAAAAACAGTGTGTGTTTGTGTACATTAGTACTTGTGTACCTTGGATGGCCATTGAAACAAATTTTTCTAAACTTTGTATCATCTGTAGCTTAGATGAGCATTCTTATGCACAACTAAGTAAGTGAGTTTTGTGGCTCTTGTTTGTGATGAATAAGATTAAGTTATCTTTTGAACTTAACACTCGTATACTCTTTTTGATGGGTAGGACTAGAAAATCCCAAGAGAAATGCATAAATAACAATCTCACCACTGTTACCCACCAATCATGAAAGACAAATGTATGTTTCGGCATAGCAAAAGTGTAGTATCAATGACATTTGTGTGCTTTGATATAGCAAAATTGGAACATCAAATATCATTGGGTATTTCTTTTCTTTCTCTTATATACCCATGCATGATATGCTAAATAAAAGAAAAAAATATGTAAAGAAAATAAAAAGCAAAAAGATTAAAAAAAAAAAAGCTTTAAATATGATTGCAAGTGTGTATTCTAGGAGATGTGGGAGTTATAGGATGTACCTCGAAGGTGATAGTCCCCATCAAACAGTTATGATTGTATGTGAGCTAAAATGATTTTCTCATATCTCAAATCATCATAGCATGTATACACATATGCAATCTTGCGATGTTTTTCACACACAACACGCAGTCTTCTTTGCTACTCTTGATACATGTGTAGGTACAATGTGATTTAGCCATCACAAGGTTTTACATGTGCTATTGTATACTCACTAAACTATCTTGACTTGCTTTTGAAATATAAAATTAGTTAGACTTGTTTAGTGTGTGTTTTGGGATCTATGTGCTTAACATTTTTTCTTATTGAGAGATTTGTTTTTCACATATTTTGCATCCTGTTTCATTACATTCATGCATTTTTATGGATTCTTTGTACCCCCTTGATCATCTTTATGTTTCTCGGGTAAAGCTTTTTAGCTTCTTGTACCCTTTGTCAATCATAACAAAAAGGGGGAGATATTATGATGTGGTTTCTTTTTAAGATTCTACATGTTAGGGGGAAAAATACATGCTTCTGTAAGGGGGAGATGTGTTTCATCTTGTTAGGGAGAGTGCACCTCCTTCTTCTTGTATCTTGGGTCTTATAATCATGTTTACATACATTATGCTTATCTTTGATATATGTTGATGTATGTTTCTTTCACTTACCTTTACATGTTTTGTTTCTTTTCTTTCTTTATACACATGTTTCTTTACTTGTATGCAATATATTATTTCTGTTTCACACTAAAATGCCTTGATGAGTTTTGTTTAAAGTGTTTCAAAAATACAGGTTGTCAAAGTCTACTTGCCATAAACTCTCTTCTTGCAAAATTTTTCAAGAGTTTGTGTTAGGATAGATTTTATTGTATTCAACAATTGAATATGAGTTGAGTGATTTATGACTTCTCTCATATATTAATTTGTTTGTTGTGGTTTTGTCACAAATTGCCAAAGGGAGAGATTGTTAAGACATATGTGGTTTACTTGTTAAGAACATATGTCATTCTTTTATGTAGTTAGCTAATCCTTTGACAAAACGCACTTTACTTGTAATTGGGTAGATCTAGGATGTGTTTAATACTTCAAGAAACATGTTATTCAAGTCTAGTATTAAAACCATGAAGATTGGACTAAAAAATAAGTGAAGAAAGGTGTTCAATAAAGCTGGATAGATAACTTGACACTTGCAAACAGATAGCCCAACAGCTGCTCGACACCTGGCTATCTATCGAGCTTTTAAGATGTTTCTTATCGCAATCTCGACATCTTCTCAACAGCTGGTAGATCGATCGAGAAAGCTCTTGTCCCCTTGACAGCTTCTCGACACCTAGCTATCTATCAAGGTTTAATGAGACTCGACAGATACTATCTATCAAGGTATCTATCAAGGTTATGGAAATCAGAATTTTTAAATCTAATTTTTGGGCCAGACTTATGTATTTGTGTAGGGTTTCTTTTCTCACAACCCTAGACCTATATAAAATTTATTTTAGAGGCCGTCACATAAGAGAATATAAGAAGAAAATATGCAAAAGGTGACCGATACCTTATTCTCTCTGAAAGAAGCAATTGCGTTTTTACACCTTATGGTTTTGTAACCAAGTGCTTCTTGATCTTCATTGTTGATGAAGTGAAGAACTTTGTAGCCAACATTCTTCTTCCTCAAGTTGGTGAGTGAGTCACGTACTAGGATTCATGCAAAAGAGTTAATCACATATTGGGATCCGTGCAACATCAAAGGGTAGCGTTCATCATATTGAAGAGTTCAGAGATTTTAAAGCGGTAGAAGGTTTCTGCTGTGAATTCATCTGCAGGGATTGTAGAGTCTAGGGACAAGTTTTGTACCAGATCTGAAACTTCTCTTTACTATAGTGGATTGCTTTTCGAGAAGGTTTTCCCCTAGGTTTTTAACTATGAAACTAGTTTGTTTCATTGGTTTTTCTGGGTCATCATATGTTGTCTTATTTATTTTTCCACTGCATGATTTTGACATGATATTGATGTCTGTTTGTTTTAACAAGTTTTATTCATAATAAATCTAATTAACAACTTGGGTTTAAAACTTATTAATTTTATCAACCGGGGTCTAAATTTCCCAACAAGGCGATTCCCACTTTGGTCCCTAGATTTTATTTTTACCACTTTTAGTCCCTATCTTGAAAAACACTTCCTGTTTTGGTCCATATTGTTACATCAGAGACAGAAAATACACACGACACAAATGGAGTGCACTATTAGCACACTAAAAGCTGACGTGGCCATTTAAATAATAATAAAAAAATGTTATTTGGCATTAAAAAATGCCACATCAACATCTAAATTTAAAAAACTAATTATCAATTTTAACTAAATAAAAAAAAAAAACTAAAAACATAATTAAAAACCAAAAACCACATGAATCAAGATCTAAATGTATCTTGAACAAGAACAACAAAAATACCAACCCAGATATTTCTTTAAAAAAAAAATACCAACCTAGATTTAAATACAAATTCAGAGTTAAGTAGTCCCACATATTATTATCAACCTAGAGTTAGCGAAATGAGGACATTGAGCCAGAGATCGGTAAGGACTAGAGCGACAATGGTAATGATGGAGAGCAAGGCCAAGACGATGCGGTCATCAACAGTGATGTGAAAGAGGAGGAGTGGACAGTCGCTGAGGAAGTAGAGGAAAGACCAAGTGACAAAGATGGCGAGGAAGACGATCATGGAGATTAGGTGCTAGAGGAGGCTAAGGAAGAGGATGAGGAGCGTGATGAACGTGTAGTTCACGCAGAAGTGATCAAGGTTACACTTGATGAGGGCGTTGGCTTCACCGAGTGTGTAAGGGCGTGTGAAGGTGGATAATGGTTGGATGAGCTCGTGCCATGGATGGCACGTGGCAAAGACGGAGTGTGCGGCGACGGTGTTGGCGGTAGTTATGGATGTGGAGACAAGTGTGTGTAGTAGCTTGGTGATGACTGTGAAGAAGAAATTGCTGAGACCAAACCCATTTTGTGAATTTGAAAAGAGATTCCAAAATTCCAATCCACAAATTGAAAAGAAAAGAAGCACAAAGCAATAGAGAGAGATTGAGATTTGTGGTTGTTTTTTTTATTATTATTATATTTGAGAATTTGTAAAATGTGGAAAATGGACAACAATTTCCTTTTGATCATGGTTTTGTACATGTTTTTGCTTGTTTGGATGCTAAGAAAATGAAATAAAGGAGAAGAAAATCTTGAATTTCTTATTTTTTGGGCAACCATGTTCTTAGGCGAAGAACATGAAGAACAATTATTATTTAAATACTTAAATGATTACTAAAATTTTATTTTATTTTAAAATAATATAAAATATTTTTAATATTTTTTTATTCTGCCGTTTGCCACGTGCATTTTTCGTCTTTGATATAACGGCAAGGACTAAAATGGGAAGTGTTTTTCAGGATAAGGACTAAAAGCGGTAAAAATAAAATCTAGGGACCAAAGTGGGAATCTCCTGAAAATGTGGGGACGAAAATGTGATTTCCACCTACATTTTATAGATCATGTTTGAGTCTAAAAAGAAGAGAAAAAAAAAATTAATATAAGAAAAGACTCCACTTAAAGTTGTCGCTTTAGGCTCTAAAATACATTAAATTGGTCCAACCATTAAAGCATCACCACACCATGCGCACACATATTATAATGTCATAGTCCTTAATTCTCTAAATAATTTATTTGTTTTTATTTATTTACTTATTTATGACTCAATAATTATATAGGAGGATTTAAATCTTGAATATCTCCGCTTGAAACATTATAAGTTGCCAACCAGTTGAGTTACAAGACACTTTTCTTTTTCTTTTTTTTGAGAATCAGCTACAAGACACTTAGCAGTAAATTATTGGTGTTTATATTGTTTTACATAGTTATAATTTTTTTTAAACATGGGACAATATATTTAATGAGTGATGCTAGAAATATTATAAATTTAACAAACTAAAATGTCATCTGTTATAAAAAGAAAGTATTGCAAATACTATAAATTTTACTACATAATATTTATAAAAAAGTGGTGGCAATCAATGTGACTAATAGAATTCAACAACATAATAAATGTAGGTCTAAAATACATATTTATGATTGTGACACATCAACTTATAAAACTTTTCTTTCTCTAAAAAAAAAAAAAAATTATAAAACTTATAAAACTTTTATAGTAAAATTTGTAACCCTAACATTTTCCATATAAAAATATTAAAAAGTTACAACAGATTTTAATACAAAAAGCATACAAATTTTTTTTAAAAGATTAAAAAAAAAAAAAAAAGTACAAACTAATTTACCATTGAATATGATTGGTGTCATTTCAACAAGATAATCATCCATTCCATGATGATTTCCAAGTATATGACTCAATTTCATACCCATTATCACACTTATAATTGATACTCGTGTTAGAAATATTGAATGCGAAATTATATTGTATTTCTCAAAGAAAGAATATACACGAATGTCTTTATATAGGAGGCATATAAGTGCAGTACAAGTAGAAGTGTAATACAAGTAACCTAGTTGGGCCTAAAGCCCACGACACTATACACGTTAACAACTCATGTGATAATATTTTTTATGATTGATAACACATTAATTTGTAAAACTTATATATAATAAAGCTTAATATTAATATATATATATATATATATATATATATATCAACAATATGGCCGAAGGAACTAAGACATCTGGAGTCAGAGTTGGGGGCCTTTATGATTGTTTCCGAATCGTCTTCAAACACCACATTATCAAGGCCAAGGTTCAGAGCAAAGCTGATTGCTTTCTTGCATGCTACTGCCTCGACGTCGTCCACTGTTGACGGGAGAAACAAACTCTTTGAAAGTGCTCCCACATGAGTTTCTGATCACCACGCCAACACATGCCATTTGTGAATCCTGGAAAACAGCTCCGTCGAAGTTCGCTTTACAATGCGTGCTTCGTGGTGACATCCAATTGCTATACGTTGTGAGTGACATGCGGTCCATAGCAGTCGATGCCTCGGAAAGTCCTTGAAGTTGGGTTGTTCGATATACCTGCAGCCGATACATTGAGTCTCGGTAAATGCCCGAAAATGATAGGCACGGATTCTTCAGTCTGGAAGCGTTTCGGGTATGCCAAATAGTACTCCAAGCCACAAAGGCAAATCTCTCCGCTAAGTGATGCCAAATAACGCATGGATTACATCCTCCACAGCCTCCTGGCACAAGTCACAGGTGCTATTTTGGGGTGACATTCCTAGTGTAGAGGTTCTTTTTTGTGGGGAGCAATTCACGGCATGCTCGCCAAATAAAATGTTTGATTTTATTTGGGACTGCCAGTGCCCAGATATTCTTCTAGAACCTGCTGTGAGCCGACGGATTTGATGGTCCAGAAATGGGAGCTTCGGATAAGATTTTATATGCACTCTTGGTCAAATATCGCCCCCATTTTGTACCAGTCTAGATGAGTGTATCTGGTGTTTGCCGAGAGCTGAATTGAACGACAAGAATGGTCACTGCTTCATGAGGAAAAAATTCAGACCATACCCGTTCCTCGTCCCAGCGAGGACCATTATCGTCAATGAGAGAGCAAACTAGAGCATTGTTAGGCAGGTTTGTTTGTGGAAATAAGATGCGGCTTGAGTGTAGATCAGGAAGCCATTTATCTCCACGTATGCCAACCTGCCTTCCATCACCAATGCGCCAGGCCGAGCCCCGTTGCACCACTGTTCTCGCTTTTAGGATGCTTTGCCAGGCATAGGAACCAGTGAGCTTCACCTCACTGTCCAACACAGAGCAGTTGGAAAAGAATTTTGCCTTGAAGACTTTATAGAATAAAGACTCGATGTTATGAACATGCCGCCAAACCTGTTTGCCCAATAAAGCAAGATTAATGTCTCTAAATCCCAAACCGCCTTGAAATTTTGGTAAACATAATTTGTCCTAAGCTATCCAGTGAATTTTCCTCGCTTCTCCCTTATATCCTCACCAAAGCTTTCGGAATAGAGATTCAATGTCTTTGCATGGGCTTTTTGGTAGTTTGAAGCAGCCTGTAGCGAAAGTTGGCATAGCTTGTAGCACGGATTTGATGAGAACTTCGCAGCTTGCTTGGACAAAAGTTTTTCTATCCATCCTTGTATTTTGTGCCAAACTCACTCTCTTATATGGTTGAAACTTGAAACTCTTTTTTTTTTTTTTTCTTGCCCCACAAAAGATGGAAGGCCTAAATATTTTTCATATTGAGAAGCAACTGAGACACCAAACAAATCTGAAATTCTGATTTTTGTATGATGATTTGTATTCATGCTAAAGAACAATCAGGTTTTACCATTGTTGGTCTACTGCCCGAGGCTTGTTCATATGTTGCAAGGATGTCCAAAATGGTTTGACAATCATTATCATTTGCTCAGCAAAAGAGCAAACTGTCAACGACAAGGACACAGACACATGCATAGGTTAAATCCTTGAATATCTATATCTGTATCAACCAATTTAATAAACATCCGGATGTGACAGTTTACCTTCTAAAATATACCATCAATTTTTCTATTTTTGAAACAAAAAGAAGTTTACCTACTTATGTAACAATAAATGTGATTGATATCATTAATGTAATTAGTGTCATTTCAATAAAACAAAAAATAAGTATTTAAATTAATTTTTTTATTTTTTTTATGTTTGATGATAAAATTATATGACTTATATAGTAAAATTTATAACATTTCTAACTTATTCAATCCATATTTAAAACACAAATGACAAATTTATAGCTAAATTTTTAACAACAACCAGCTAGGACAAATCAACATGCATAGGTTAAATGGACAATGTTTATTACTTATGTGTATCTACACAAGTGTGTAATAACACAAAAATCATGACATGAATTAAATTAATGATTTTAATGTTATTTAACATTTGTGTGTATACACACTAATGTGTAAACATGGATTTCAAACCCAAACCAGACCATATGGTCCAACCCAATTAACCGTGAACCTCTCATAAACGCGGTTCTTTTAATCCTAAGAACCAGTCTATACCAAAAAAAGTAAGGAATTGTTCAAACCATAATCCAACCGTACGGTTCTCACAATTCCTTACTTCCTTTGAATCTGTACACCAAAAACCTTTAAAAAATAAAAAATATAAATAAAAAATAAATAAATAAATAAATAAAAGAAAGGAAAAGAAACACAGCTACTTGGAAATGTTTCGAATTTTGGCAAGAAAAAGTAATTCTGCAAATAAGAAAAACAAAGGACACTATAAAAAGACAAAAATAAAATAACACACATGAAATAGCTTACGTCGATCTCTCCGCCATTGACTTCTACGAGGAGCATGTCTTTGTGTTTCTTCTTCTTTCGTGAAGACTAGAGTCACAGCCTCTATTTCTGTAGTGTGTGGTAGGGGTGGCAAAATCTGACTTGACTCGCAAACCCAACATGATTAACCCGTTTATAAACAAGTCATGGGTTGAGGTTAAATGAGTTCGAGTCATATTTGGGTTGACACGGCTAACCCGTTTAATAAACGGGTCATGTTCATGTTCAACATGTGAACCCGTCTAACCCATTTAGCTTATAAAGTTATTAGTTATTTTGATATTATTGCTTAATTAATTGTTGTTTTTGTATGTTTAATACTATATTTATATTTATTGTTGTAATTGTATATTAATTTTGGATATATGGAAATCGATAAAAATTATATAGGTTTAGTATGACTTATTAATCGAATAGATTATTAAATAGGCCATTTGTATTAACATTTGCATGACTTGTTAATTAAAGAATGAAACACGTCGAGTTGATCTGTTTAATAAACAAATCGTGTTCGAGTTGAAGATTTTGACAAGTTACTAAACATGTTAGATTCAAGTCAACCTATATAGCTAAATACTCCTAACTCAACATGAAACAAATTTGATCTAGGAACACGAATGACCACCCTAGTGTGTGATGCGCAATGCATTTCTTTTCTTTTTAACTTAATTTTGAGTCTTTTTCTTAAGTATGCCGTGTACAATGTGCCAGTGCCTACAGCTAGCCTATTGAGCCACCCACCCACGTGCTTTGATTGCACAATGCTACTTCAATTCAAAATTTTGTACTATAGGTCTGTAATTGCCATGAATCTGTCAACATGGAACAAAAAGATTTTTATATTATTATTATACTTCAATTTTTGTTGAAAATATCTAAATGCATCTATTTTTTTGTTTTTGTTAATGAGATGATGACATTTTATCTAGGCACTAGCATGTTAAATAAGTTAAGGAATTTTATGAAAAATACATTTAGTTTGATTATTTTATTTTATTTTTCAATTTGTATTAATTTAATATATTTATTTATATTTTAAATAATTATTAAATTATTTATGATGTCATAACGGTTCGACTTCAGTCAGATCTTTAAAACCTTGAACCTCTCGCTTTAATGGTTTTATTGAACTGTCTGGTTTGAAACTATTAGGGAAAAATCTTAAATCCCCTCTATGTCTATGTGTAAATTAAATATATATATATATATATATATATATATATATATCTACCAAACAATAGCAATATTATGGAAACAAAAAAATTCTAGCAAGCACGACATAAGCACAACCATACAAGAACACCAAATCTTACATGGAAAACCCTCTGGTATAGAGGGGAAAATCATGGAGCAACTCTGAAAAATATCCACTATGAAATAGAGATTACAACTATCAAGTTTATGCTAAACATGAGTCCACAATAAATTAGATACACAACAAATTAAATCTCAAGGAGTAAAATACAATCTCACCACAATACCAGTAGCAAAATCCTCCTTTGAATACTCCAACTCTCCATAGTTGTAGCACTTAAAAACTCTAAGAGAACTCCACCAATTTATCTTCCTTATGTGTAGCTTGAGCAAAGAAAAATGTCTCATTTTTCTTTTTCACTCTCTCACACTCTCACTATGTTTCTCTCTTTCATTTCGGATTGCACCTCTCAAGCTAAAGCTCTCTCTTTTCTATGTTTTTTGCTCACTTTGGAACTCATGGCCAAAATGGCTCTCTGTTTGCTTTAGCTTCCCACAAGGTCGAATGGCCTTCGTTTTTTTCTTTTTCTTTTTCTTTTTTTCTTCTTTTCTTTTACTTTAGCGTGTCCCACACTCCTTGCATCACTTCTCATTAAGAGAAGTCATACCTTTCCCATGTGTTTGGTCATTTCTCAATAAATGAAATAATAAGTCTTGTGCCACGTAATGTAGCACAACAAATGCCATAACTTGCCCATGTGGTGAGTTGTGGTTGGTGGAGGGGGGGACACCCCTCCACCGTTGTGGCATTTGTTGTGCCACTTTATGTGGCACAAGACTTATTCTAAATGAAAGAACTAATTTTGAAAACTTTTGGAACAAGCTCATAGCTGAGCTTTGACAAATGTATGTGCTGGAATCCAAAGGTGTCATGTGCACCCAACAAAAACCAAGTATGTATGGGAAAAAAAAAAAATCGGTAAACTGTATGGAAAATGTTAACAAGCACCGCTTGGTACTTGTTAAGTACATAAAATAAGCTTTGACAAAAGTGTGTGCTAGAATCCAAGGGTGTCACATGCACCCAACATGGACCATGTATGTATGGATTTTTTTTTTCGATAAACTATATGGAAAATGTTAACAAGCACCGCTTGGTACTTGTTAAGTACATAAAAAGACAAAGAAATTTGTCAGAAAAAGTCAAAAAAGACACCAAATAGTACCTATAAAACTTAAAAAAAAAATGACATAAATGAAAAAAAAAAAACAAAAAACAAAAAAACAAAAAACAAAAATTTTATAAAAAAAAAAGTAAAAAATATTGTGGTTAACGGACACCTTGCAGTGGCCGTTAACACAACCCAATAAGTTTTACCCATTCTTGAATGCCTATATATATCAACCATTCAATTAAATATCTAGTACGTGAAGAAAACAAATAAGAGTTCAGTTCACTTTTAGTCCTAATATTATGGCCTTTCTAAAAGAATCGAATCCAAGAAATGCTGATAATGATCAAAGAGAAGAAAAGAGTTTCTCCTGTGCCATGCAGCTCTCGACCTCCATTGTGCAGCCAATGGTCTTGCACTCGGCCATTGAGCTTGGGGTTTTTGATATCTTAGCCAAAGCGGGTCCTGGAGCCAAGCTCTCTCCCTCGCAAATTGTAGCTCAAATGCCCACCAAGAACCCCGACGCAGCCATGATGCTGGACCGCATTCTCAAGCTACTGGTCAGCCACTCTGTGCTTGGTTGCACCGTGGTTACTGATGAGGACTTTGGGTCTTTCCAGAGGCTCTACAGTCTTACTCCTGTGTCTGAGTACTTTGTGACTAATGAAGATGGCGTGTCATTGGGTCCCTTCATGGCCTTGATTCAAGGCCAAGTCCTTTTAAAAAGCTGGTTCGGTTTTTTTTTTTTTTTTTTTTTTTTCCTTTCTTATTTTGAATTTGAAAAATACAATAATTATAAACTATTTTACAACTTTTTTTTATATATGATGAATGACTATTGGTAAGTAAAAAAATGATATAAACAATAAGCTCAAATGAAAACTAATAAGAATTATTGACCATATCAATTTTTTGTAAAAATGTTATAAAATAATTTGTAATTATAAAATTACTTTTTTTATTTTCCCTTTATTTGGTCTTCATTGATTGTTTGATTTATTTTTGCTTATTACCTTTGTTAATTGGTTAAGAATGTGTGAAGTAAGAGTAAATCTAGACTATGTTTTTCTTTGCGCTGTAACTTATTTTATTATAACACTTTTTTATTATTATTATTATATAATTTGATAATTAGGGTAGAGGTGATTTGAATCCTGAATGTTTTTATTTAAAATTCTAAGAGGTGTAAACCAGTGAAATTACAAAATTCTCAAAACATTATAACACTTTTAAACGATAAAAATGGTGGTTAATATAATTAAACATTGAATTAAATTTGAAATTAAGATCAAAGTCTACTATCTGCTATATGCATATATGTAATTGCCCCTATATTTTACTATTTTTATTATGATAGGCTTTATGCCCTTTTTAACAACTTCGTTTCTTGCTTAATTTGTGTCAAATAATTACATTTGATATCAACAAAACTTGGTATCGAAAAAAAATCGGGTCAAATAATTGATGGGCAAAAGCAAAACAAAGTTTTGTTTAGTTGTATGGGAAAGCCGTATAGATATAGAAGATTTGCAACTTTGACTTTTCTTGAAAATTAATCATTATTCTTTTAATAGTAAAGAAAGTTAATTATTTTTTATTAGTGTAAAGGACGAAATTCAAAACCAAAATTAAATTTCACAAAAATGGAGATAGATATATCATATGGTCATTTGTCGAGAGAAAAAAATATATTTTATAAGATGTCACTTTAATAACATGTGTATATTCTATGCGTACGTGTTCTACATAGAGAGAGAATGGTCTCATGAAACCATCTCATAAGATTTGGTAGTTTCGCTTATGTGGTCCAATTCCACCTCAAAACCAGTTCCCCAATCTTATTTTCAAAAATTAAATATGCTATTGTAATTGTGTAGCGCCCTTGAATCTAGATAAATGAAAGATATGGTATCTAACCAAAGCTCTTCATAGGTCCCAACTGAACGATGCAATTCTTGAGGGAGGAATTCCATTCAATAGGACTTATGGCACGCATGCCTTCAAGTATACAAACTTGGACCCCAGATTTAATAAGGTGTTTAACGTAGCAATGTTCAACCACGCTACTATTGTCATCAAGAAGATCCTTGAGTCTTACAAAGGTTTTGAGCAGCTCAGACAACTAGTTGACGTTGGGGGTGGTCTAGGAGTTACCATTAACCTAATCACTACTAGATACCCCAATATCAAGGGCATTAATTTCGACTTGACTCATGTTATACAACATGCTCCACCTTATCCTGGTATTATTTCAATTCATAATTTTCATTTTTCAGGTATTGTCTTGTTTCACCAAGTTAAAACATGATTGATTCTCTCCCCCCCCCCCCCCCCCCCAAAAAAAAAAAAAAAAAGAAGAAGAAGAAGAAGAAGAAGTTAAAAGTTAAAATTTGATCAAATGTTTTAATGTTTTTGAGGAATAATAATTTTGGATCATAAGTTTGAAAACCTTAATAGCCTAAGGTGTATTTATACGCAATATATGTAGATAAGGTTTTAATTTATGTTACAGGTGTGGAACATGTAGAAGGAGATATGTTTGAGAACGTTCCTGAAGGGCATGCCATTTTTATGAAGGTTAGTTTCATATCTAAAAGGCATTATGTTTCCCTTGACGTAAACCCAAATACATTACAAACTGATTTGTGTTGCATAGGAAATGCTTTTCTTCTTATTTGATTGTCTCAATTATTCCCCATCCAATTGATTTGGTAATGGCGCAAAATATTTTAAGAAACTGGTTATTTATTAGGTAGAAATGATATATATATATATATATATATATATAATTTATACTAAATAAATAATATATGGTATAATTTTTCAAGAAAAATGATGCCATAATTGGATGATTTTTCAGTCGATACTTCATGATTGGAGTGACGAATACTGCTTGAAGCTGTTAAAAAATTGCTACAATGCTATCCCGAATGATGGAAAGGTTATTGTTGTAGAGGCAGTTATTCCAACTATCCCCAATATTAGCACTTCTATGAAGAGCACCTATCAATTGGATATGGTTATGATGACTCAATGCACAGGAGGAAAGGAAAGGACCAAAGAAGAATTCGTGGCCTTGGCAACCATGGCTGGATTTAGTGGCATCAAATTTGAATGTTCTGTCTGCGATTTTTGGGTTATGAAGTTTTTCAAGTAAACGACTTGCTTGTAAAATTTACTATTTAGAGATGCCCCCTTTCCTTCTTTGAACTTTTATGTTGTGTCCAAACAAGGGATTTTGACGTGAGATTTATTCAAAGCTGTAATTTGAAATTTTCTAATGTTGATTTCCTTTGTTTGGGTTAATAAATTGAAACCTTGATCTCCGTACTTTTAAGCATCAAAATCCCAAGTTTAAATTTTAAGGAAAATTGTGTTATTGTTCGAATTCTATCAATAAAACCATTCTCATACCATTATCAGGACTCTTTACATGGTAAATGTTACCATTACCACTATTGTTGCGAATATCATCCCATATATCTATTACCACTATCATTAACATCACTGTCACTGTCACCACCACTCTCACTAATTGCCAATAATACCTGGATGTTGCTTATACTATACCTGGTGACAGCTCTAAGCTTGATCATAACACTTCAGAAAATTGAGGGGTCTTTTAATCAACGGTAAGCAAGACATCTATATTGCATTCATGGTAATAGCAGTCTTTCCTGGTCTGCCACGTTAGCCGTCTTGGCCTCTACTGTATTGCATTTTGGCTCTATTAACATAATGAATAATTTAAACTATGAAGATTTTGCATTTTGGGGAGAAGAATTTGAACCTTAAACTATGAACTTTTTGGAAACATAAAGAAGTGCCAATAATATTAATAAATATTTTAACTTCCAACTTTATTAATTTACCAATTAAGAACTTTAAACAAGTAGAAGCTGATAAAAGAAATTCCTTATTACATAGAGAATGTTGGGAAATTTAAACCTTGATTAATTTTTGAATTCTTACTCTCTTATTCAAGAATAAAAGACTTCACTAATTAAGCTAGTTGAAATTCATTAACAGATTTTAGGTGTCTTTTGGTTAAAAAAAAAGTATAAAAACTCCGTTAATAGCTACTCTGCATGATATTTAGAAGGAAATATTACATTTACCAAACTTTTTTTTCTTTCTCATCTTCTTTTTTTGATAATATCAATTGGTTCATTATTAAGTGCACTCCCATGTACACAAATTCACATTGGGTAGAATGTTTTTTACTTCTTTTTTTTTTTTTTTTTTTGGTTAGCATATATTAACCCAAATTAAATAATAAAATCTCTCAGGTACTTCATCTTAATCCTCTAGATTTATTTTATTTGCTATCATTTTTAACTGAAATTTTAGAAAAAAAAAATAATAATTTTTGGTCCAATGAATAAGGTAGTGTTTGATACTCTACTAGCAAATAATACATTATAGTACAATGCCTTTCGACAAAATCTCTCATGTTTTAATCTGTTGTCATTTTCCTCACACTCTCCCTAATCCCTTGTCCTTTTTATTATTATTATTATTATACTTCAATTTTTGTTGAAAATATCTAAGTGCATCTATTGTTTTGTTTTTGTTAACGAGATGATGACATTTTATCTAGGCACTAGCATGTTAAATAAGTTATGGAATTTTTATGAAAAATACATTTAATTTGATTATTTAATTTGATTTTTCAATTTGTATTAATTTAATATATGTATTTATATTTTAAATCATTATTAAATTAATTGTGATGTCATAACAATTTGACTTCGGTCTGACCTTTAAAACCTTGAATCTCTCACTTTAATGGTTTTATTGAATTGTTTGGTTTGAAAACTGTTGGGGAAAAATCCTAAATCCCTTCTATGTCTATGTGTAAATTTATATATATATATATATATATATATATATATATATATATATCTACCAAGTAATAGCAATATTATGCAAACAAAAAAATTCCAGCAATCACCACATAAACACAACCACATAAGAACACCAAATCTTATATGGAAAACCCTTCGGTGTAGAGGAAAAAACCATGAAGCAACTCCAAAAAATATCCACTATAAAATAGAGATTACAACTATCAAGTTTATGCTAAACTTGAGTCCACAATAAATAGGATACACAACAAATTAAATCTCAAGGAATAAAATATAATCTCACCACAATACTAGTAGCAAAATCTTCCTTTGAATCTCCATGGTTGTAACACTTAAAAACTCCGAAAGAACTCTACCAATTTATCTTCCTTGTGTGTAGCTTGAGCAAAGAAAAATGTCTCATTTTTCTTTTTCACTCTCTCACACTCTCACTGTATTTCTCTCTATCTTTTCGGATTGCACCTCTCAAGCTGAAACTCTCTATTTTCTGTGTTTTTTGCTCACCCTAGAACTCACAGCCAAAATGGCTCTCTGTTTGCTTTAGCTTCCCACAAGGCCGAATGGCCTTAAGATCATTCCCATCAATACTTCTAAAAAATTTAGTATTTACTATCTCAAAAACTAATTTTATATAACACATCACTTTACAATATCCCTTCCATCAAAACTTCTATTTTTTTAACACTCCATTTAAATATTCTTTCTTTACTATTTTTATTCATTTTTTATTTTTCCTCTCTCTCTCCTCTGTCTCTCTCTTTCTCAACCCAATTATTCTCAACACCACTGGCCACCACATCCATTGTTGGATCCAAAAAAAAAAATCAACAGTAATCGGAACAAATCACCACCAACCACAGCAAGAAAAAAAGGAAAAAAACCCATCCATTGTCGGACCAAAAAAAAAAAATCAATAGCAAAAGGACCAAATCACCACTAAACATAGCAAGAAAAAAAGAAAAAAAACACATCCACCATCGGACTAAAAAAAAAAAATCAACAGAAATTGGACCTAATCACCACCAACCACAATAAGAAAAAAGGGAAAAAAAAAAAAAAAAAACTCACTAACCATGGACAAATCAGACCACAACCCACAAACCAAATCAACCAAATCAGACCACGACTCCTTCGATCCACACTCCAACCCACGAATAATCAGACCCATGCTTCGATCCACCATTTGATCCACACTCCAAACCAAAAACCCACACTCTAACCCACGACTCCTTCGATCCACGCAAACCCATGAAGAGAGAACAAAGAACAAAGAATAGAGATGGGTTTGGTGACATGGGTTGAGGGAAGGGAAGAGCGGCTTGGGTTGAAGGAGAATGAAGAAAAAAAAAATGAAGGAGAGAAGGCAAAGGTGTAGGCATAGGCATGGGAGAAAGAGAGAACCGGAAAAAAAAAAATGAGAGAAAACAAGAGGAGATAGGCGTGAAAAGGGAAGCGTGTGAGAGGGAAAGTGAAACGCGTTTTATTAAACAAGTTTTTTTTTTTAACAATCTTGCTATAGTGGGCTGCTAGAGATAGCAGTACATTGTAGCTAGATTGCAAAATTAATAGGATTTAAGAGCTTTGATGGAGTATGCTTTTTGATCTTTTAATGCTAAAATTTAGCATTTATAGCATTTAGCATTCTTAACGAGAATGCTCTTAGTTTCCTTTTCTTTTCTTCTTCTTTTCTTTTACTTCAGCATGTCCCACACGCCTTGCATCACATCTCATTAAGAGAAGTTAGACCTTTCCCAAACTTTGGTCATTTCTCAATAAATGAAAGAGCTAATTTTGAAAACTTTTGAAACAAGCTCATAAATGAGCTTTGACAAATGTGTGTGCTAGAATCCAAGGGTGTGACGTGCACCCAACAAAATCCATGTATGTATGGAATTTTTTTTTTTTAGGTAAACTGTATGGAAAATGTTAGCAAGCACCGCTTGGTGCTTGGTGCTTGTATGAAAAATGTTAACAAGCACTACTTGTTAAATATATAAAAAGACAAAAAAATTTTGTTAAAAAAAGTCAAAAAGACACCGAACAGTATAAAACTGAAAAAATGACATAAATTGCGCGCACGCACGCGCGCACACACACAAAATTATCAGAAAAAAAGTAAAAAATATTGTGCTTAACGGGCACCTTGCGGTGGCTGTTAACAAAACCCAATAAATTTTACCCATTCTTGAATGCCTATATATATCAACTATTCAATTAAATATCAAGTATGTGGAGAAAACAAATAAGAGTTCAATCAGTTCACTTTTAGTCCTAATATTATGGCCTTTCTTAAAGATTCCAATCCAAGAAATCTTGATAATGATCAAAGAGAAGAAAAGAGTTTCTCCTGTGCCATGCAGCTCTCGACCTCCATTGTGCTGCCTATGGTCTTGCACTCGGCCATTGAGCTTGGGGTTTTTGATATCTTAACCAAAGCGGGTCCTGGAGCCAAGCTCTCTCCCTCGCAGATTGTAGCTCAGATGCCCACCAAGAACCCCGACGCAGCCATGATGCTGGACCGCATTCTCAAGCTGCTAGTCAGCCACTCTGTGCTTGGTTGCACCGTGGTTGCTGATGAGGAATTTGGGTTTTTCCAGAGGCTCTACAGTCTTACTCCTGTGTCTGAGTACTTCACGAATAATGAAGATGGCGTGTCATTGGGTCCCTACACTGCCTTGGCTCAAGACCAAGTCCTTATAAAAAGCTGGTTCGTTTTTTATTATTATTATTTTTTTCATTTCTTATTATGAATTTGAAAAATAGTATAATTATAAACTATTTTACAATATTTTTTTTTATATGATAAATAGTTATTAGTAAGTAAAAATGATATTAATGATAAGTTCAGATAAAAACTAATAAGAATTGACCATGTCAATATTTTGAAAAAAAGTTATAAAATAATTTGTAATTATAAAATTTTTTTTTTTCCCCTTACTTTTTTTTTTTTTTTGGAGAATATTTTCCCTTTACTTGGTCTTCATTGATTTGTTTGATTTATTTTTGTTTATTACCTTTGGTAATTGGTTACGAATGTGGAAAGTAAGAGAAAAACTAGATCATGTTGTTTTTTTTTTTTTTGGGTGCCGTAACTTATTTTATTATTATTTGATAATTAGGATAGAGATGATTTGAATCCTGAATGTTTTTATTTAAAATACGAAGTGCCAACTAGTGAAATTACAAAATTCTCAAAACATTATGACACTTTTAAACTATAAAAATGGTGGTTAATATAATTAAACATTGAATTAAAATTTGAAATTAAGGTCAAAGTCTACTATCTGCTATATGCATATATGTAATTGCCCCTATATTTTACTATTTTTATTATGATAGGCTTTATGCCCTTTTTAATAACTTCGTTTCTTGCTTAATTTGAGTCAAATAATTACATTTGATATCAACAAAACTTGGTATCGAAAAAAATTGGGTCAAATAATTGATGGGCAAAAGCAAGACAAAGTTCTGTTTAGTTCTGTGGGAAAGCCGTGTAGATACAGAAGATTTGCAACTTTGACTTTTCTTGAAAGTTAATCATTATTCTTTTAATAGTAAAGAAAGTTAATTATTTTTTATTAGTGTAAAGGACGAAATTCAAAACAAAAATTAAATTTCACAAAATGGAAATAGATATATCACATGGTCATTTATTGAGAGAAAAAATATATTTTATAAGATGTCGTTTTTATAACATGCGTATGTTCTATGCATATGGGTTCTACATAGAGAGAGGATGGTCTCATGAAACCATCTCATAAGATTTGGTAGTTCCACTTATGTGGTCCAATACCACCTCAAAAGCATACCCAGTTCTCCAATTTTATTTTCAAAAATTAAATATGCTATTGCAATTGTGTAGCGCCCTTGAATCTAGATAAATGAAAGATTTGGTATCTAACCAATGCTCTTCATAGGTCCCAACTGAACGACACAATTCTTGAGGGAGGAATTCCATTCAATAGGACTTATGGCACGCATTTCTTCAAGTATACAGACTCGGACCACAGATTTAATAAGGTGTTTAACGTAGCAATGTTCAACCACACTACTATTGTCATCAAGAAGATCCTTGAGTCTTACAAAGGTTTTGAGCAACTCAGGCAACTAGTCGATGTTGGTGGTGGTCTAGGAGTTACCATTAACCTAATCACTACTACATACCCCAATATCAAGGGTATTAATTTTGACTTGCCTCATGTTATACAACATGCTCCACCTTATCCTGGTATTATTTCAATTCATAATTTTCATTTTTCAGGTATCGTCTTGTTTCACCAAGTTAAAACATGATTGATTCTCCCAAAAAAAAAAAAAAAATCTAAGAAGAAGAAGAATGAGTTAAAAGTTAAAATTTGATCAAATGTTTTAATGTTTTTGAGGAATAATAATTTTTTTATCATAAGTTTGAAAACCTTAATAGCCTAAGGTGCATTTATACGCAATATATGTAGATAAGGTTTTAATTTATGTTACAGGTGTGGAACATGTAGAAGGAGATATGTTTGAGATCATTCCTGAAGGGCATGCCATTTTTATGAAGGTTAGTTTCATATCTAAAAGGCATTATGTTACCCTTGACATAAACCCAAATACATTACAAACTGATTTGTGTTGCGTAGGAAATGCTTTTCTTCTTATTTGATTGTCTCAATTATTCCCCATCCAATTGATTTGGTAATGGCGCAAAATATTATAAGAAACTGGTTATTTATTAGGTAGAAATTATATATATATAATTTATACTAAATAAATAATATATGGTATAATTTTTCAAGAAAAATGATGCCATAATTGGATGATTTTTCAGTCGATACTTCATGATTGGAGTGACGAATACTGCTTGAAGCTGTTAAAAAATTGCTACAATGCTATCCCAAATGATGGAAAGGTTATTGTTGTAGAGGCAGTTATTCCAACTATCCCCGATATTAGCACTCCTATGAAGAGCACCTATCAATTGGATATGTTAATGATGACTCACTACCCTGGAGGAAAGGAAAGGACCCAAGAAGAAATCATGGCCTTGGCAACCATGGCTGGATTTAGTGGCATCAAATTTGAATGTTCTGTCTGTGATTTGTGGGTTATGGAATTTTTCAAGTAAACGATGCTTCCTGTAAGAGATGCCCTCTTTCTTTTTATGAACTTTTATGTTGTGTCCAAACAAGGGATTTTGGTGTGAGATTTATTCAAAGCTGTAATTTGAAAATTTCTAATGTTGATTTCCTTTGTTTTGGTTAATAAAAGAGTTATTTCAATAAATATGTGAAACCTTGATCTCCGTATTTTTAAGCATCAAAATCCCAAGTTTAAATTTTAAGGAGAATTGTGTCGTTATACGAATTTTATCAATAAAACCATTCTCATACCATTATCAGATTCTTTACATAGTTAATGTTACCATTACCACTATTGTTGCCATCATCCCATATATCTACTACCACTACTGTATAATTACTGTTATCGTCATCATCACTATCATCACCACTATCATTATCATCACTTTCATTGTCGCCACCACCATCACCACCACCACTCTCACTAATTGCCAACAATACCTGGACGTTACTTATACCATACCTGGTGACGGCTCTAAGCTTGATCACAACACTAGAAAATTGAGGGGTTTTTAAATCAACGGCAAGCAAGACATCTTTATTGCTTTCATGGTAATAGCAGTCTTTCCTGGTCTACCATGTTAGTTGTCTTTCTCTTGGCCTCAACTGTATTGCATTTTGGCTCTATTAACATAATGAAAGCAAGTCTTGTAAAGGCATGAAAACAAATCCTTTAATTAACAGCTTTATATTTCAATTAGTTCCTCCTGGTAATTCTAATGGATATGTTTAAAATTTAAACCCTGCTCCCCAATTAAGGTGATTGAGGCATAGAGCTAAGCTTTTTGCTTAGGCAAACAAGACGTTCAAAACATAAGCATGAAACATATGATTAACTGACTTCACAAAAAGAAACATATAAATGATTCAAAAAAAATTAAATAATATAATTAATAACATAAAGTAATTATAAAACAAGTGCTTTACTGTCATACAAAATATAATAGGTAATTTACATCTTGATACATGCTTGTTTAGGATTTAATTAAGATTACAAAGATTCCTCATGATCTCAAGACATCAATTGGCAATCGCAACATTATTTGTTTATATATATAATTCAATAGGTTGAGGAGAGAAATTTGAACCTTAATCTCTGAACTTTTTGGAAACATAAAGAAATGCCAATAATAATATTAATAAAGATTTTAACATACAACTTTATTAATTAACCAATTAAGAATTTTAAACAAGTAGAAGCTAATAAAAGAAATTCTTTATTACATAGAGAATGTTGGGAAATTTAAACACTAATTAATTTTTGAACTCTTACTCTCTTATTCAAGAATAAGTGATTTTATTAGTTAAACTAACTGAAACTAATGTAGTTGATACCGTACCGGCCAGTATGTACCATATCGGTACGTATACCGGTATCGAAACACCAACATATCGTACCGGTTTAAATACTAGTTGTATTGGCCATACCAGACAATTTTGGGTAATACAGATCGGTACCAAAAAAAAAAAAATTTTTTTTTAATTTTTAGTTTTATTATTTTTGAATTTTTGTAAGGGCAGAATAGTAACTTACTTGCATTTTAACTTATTAGTATTATTTGTTTTCTTAGTATGCAATGAGCAATTAAGCTTTCTATGTTTTATATTGTGTTTTTTTTTTTTTTTATGCTAAAGTCTAAAAATCATGAATAATTTGTTCTGAATTGAGATAGTATTTTATGATAAACTTTTATATTTATTATAATACACACACATACATACATACATATATATATATATATATATATATATATATATATATATATAAAATATTTACAAATATAAAAAAATAATGGTAAACCCAAAACGGTACACTAGTATTGACCAATACCGAAATATATTGTTCTACTGGTTAAAGCGGTACAGCCTTCGGTACGAGATTAACTCCCCTTGACTAAAACTCACTAATAGATTATAGGTGTTTTTTGGTTAAAAAAAAGTATAAAAAAAACTCCATTAATAGCTACTGTGCATGATATTTAAAAGGAAATATTACACTTGCCAAACTTTTTTTCTCTCATCTTCTTCTTATCAATTGGTTCATTATTAAGCGCACTCCCATGTACATAAATTCACATTGGGTTGAATGTTTTTTACTTCTTCTTTTTTTAGCATATATTAACCCAAATTAAATAATAAAATCTCTCATGTACTTCATCTTAATCCTCTAGATTTATTTTATTTGCTATCATTTTCAACTGAAGTTTTACCCAAAAAAAAAAATTTTAATTTTTGGTCCTATGAATAAGGTAGTGTTTGATACTCTACAAGCAAATAATACATTATAGTACAATGCCTTTTGACAAAATCTCTCATGTTTTCATTTTCGTTGTTATTGTTCTCACACTCTCCCTCGTCCCTCGTCCTTCCTTTTTCTCTTTTTTTTTAGGCCCCACCTTTCATATTTGGTTGTTGCAGTGGTCGTCGTGGTTAGAGTGTGGCTCATAACTGACAACTTGTCAGTGATAATATTGGTGAGTTTAATGTTGATGGTAGCGGCTCTGTTTGGTTTTGGGTTTTGGTGGCAGTGATTTTGATAGTTTCCATGGCTGGGGTGAGTTGTCGATGTCAATGGTCGTTACTTAGTTGGTGTGGATTGTTGCTAGGTCGAGGGTGGGTTTGGGTTGCAGTGTCAGGTTTAGTTTTGGCTTCAATTAAAATAAATAATGAGATGTATGATATGTTTTTTTTTTTTTTTTTTTTTAAAAAAAAAAATCTTAAAATAGATATGTAAAATTATATAGGATTTTACTAACATATGACATAAGAGCACACAATAGTATACAATTTTTTTAAAAAGTTTTATCAAGAATTGAAAAAGTTTTAACAGCTTTTTCAATTTCCGATAAAAAATTTTCCAAAAGCGAATTTGTTAATGTATGCCCTAAGGGCCCAATTACTTTAATCAGACCCAATTATATAAAGTGGCTATTGGTGACATGAATATAACGTTATTTTAAATATATATTTCAAAGTAAAAAGAATAGAGGTAATTCTTCTTCTTTTTTAATTAAATATTTTTATACAAAAGAGACTAAGAAATTCTTTTAATGAAAAGCACATACCCATCAACAATTTCCAAAAATTATTTTAAAAAATTCAACCAATTTCTTCCATTTCTATACCAATTTTCTACAATTTCCACAATGAGAACATCTAAAAAGAAAAAACAATTTCCAAAAAAATAAATAAATAAATCAAATTCAAAATTTTCCAAATCCAACTAAATTGGCGACAAGAATCTATCAGTACCCCAAAACATCAAAGATAAACACCATAGCTACCACATTCAACCATAGACTAGCCCCTACACAACAACCCAATTCCACACAAATCCGAAACCATCACCATCAAGTCGTCATGTACCCGACTTTCAAAGCATATAATTGGGTTTTGGCAATGACAAATCAAACCATCACTACCAATGACAAAATCCAAACACCCATATCATCAAATCCTGCCATGAGCACAATTAATAACCGCAATCAGTCTAAAACTCAAGACCACCATCAAGACTCAAAAACCAATCAATTATGTGAGCTTCAAATAGGGCTGACTCAAAACAATTTGGGGGCCATATAAGACAATAATTTTAAATGATATTTTTAAATATCTAAATACAAATTAAAGAATTTTTATTTAACTTTCTATAAAATGTATGTTTTTTCTAATTAATTTTTTTTTTCTCTTTAGGTGCAAAATTATTAAATAATTTTTTTTTTTTTTTTTATAGAGTCAAGACATCAATTGGTTTTCAATGTAGGCAGAAATTAGATTTTAGATCCCTTACTCAACCATCAGAAACTTTACCAGTTGAGTTAACTGGAACTCACTAAATAAGTTTTCTTATTTAGGTTTAATTAACATTTTTTTATATCTTATCCAATATCCACTCAATCAACACACTCATAAACAGTTTTGGAGTTTCAGTTAGGTTGAATTTCTATTAATCCAATATTTTGTGGGCCTTATAAGAGGTAGGGGGGAGAATGCAAAATCCATTTTTCTTTTCTTTTAAAAAAATTAAATATCACCCTACATTTCTTTGAGCCTTTTTAAACATGTTGGGGGCTTCTTCTTCTTCCTTTTTTCTTGGTTTCAATGGGGGCCTTAGTCCCTGAGCCGGCCCTAGCTTCCAACTGATGCCACACACTAGTGATTGGGCCAAAATGGCAAAATACTCATTTCTCACAAACTTTCTAGTAAATTGTCTCATGTCTAAAACTATTTAGGAATATGCCCCTATTTTGAAACTCGATTTTTTAAAAATCCAGTTTTAAATGTAAAACTCAATTTTTGGATAATCGAGTTATAGCAAAATGAAACTTTAAATAAATATATATATATATATATATATATATTTGGAACTCGAGTTTCTAGTGTAAAACTCAAGTTCTATGAACTCAAGTTCCTTAAAAATATTCAAGTGAAACTCGAGTTCCATGAACTCAAGTTCTTTGAATGGAACTTGAGTTCCACAAATTTTTTTTTTTTTTTTTTTTTTTTAAGTTTCATTTCTCTATAACTCAATTGTGAGAAAAGGGTTAAACCCCATTTTGGCCCCAGTGATTGACTTTCTCAATTCTCTTGGTCAGCAGTTGCTTGCTAAACCCACATGTGGAGGAGGAGGAAAAGTTGTCTGAACAGGGCAGTGTGAAAGAAAGAGAGAAGAAAAGGCATAGAGGAAAAAGTAAGAGGAAAAAACATTCGTTTGAGTCTTGTGAAATGTGTTTCCTGGATCTCACAAGTTTTAGGCTTTTAGCAAATCTTTTGCAATGATGCATGGTTTAAAATTCTTTAGAAGACGGGACAAAATGGGCTTTTGCCCTTTTCAACCAAACTAATTAGCCTTATACCCTCCTTCCCAAACTAAATAGGGAAATGCCCCTCTTTTAAAACTCGATTTTTGATAAATCGAGTTAGGTCCTATAGCGGCGTTTTTAAGGACCTATAGTGACGTTTTCAAGACCTATAGTGGCGTTTTGTAACTCGATTTATATGAAATCGAGTTATAGGTAAAAAAAATTAAAAAAAATTGCCTATAACTCGATTTAATGGAAGTCGAGTTAAAAAACGTCGCTATAGGTCTTAAAAACGTCACTATAGGTCCTTAAAAACGCCGCTATAAGGCTCTAGATTTTTTTTTTTAATATAACTCGATTTATCAAAAATCGAGTTTTAAAAGAAGGGCATTTCCCTATTTAGTTTGGGAAGGAGGGCATAAGACTAATTAATTTGGTTGAAAAGGGCAAAAGCCCATTTTGTCCTTAGAAGACGTATCAAAAAAAAAATAATTTTCTTTAGAAGATTGATTCACAAGCTTAACGCCTTGTTCCCAAGGCATCTCCATATTGTTAGTAATTAATAGTGCAATTGACCAATTTGTGACTGTGATATGAATCTGATACCTCCTAGACCCACTTGATTGTTGATATTGAAAATCGAGAATCGATTGATACGATGCCCATTGTCGATGCTCTCGTACGCCATTTATTTCCTTACGGTAGATTAAATGTACTAGATTTAACCTACTAGTATTTTTATTAACTTTAAAAACTACATGATAGATGAATTCATTTTTTTTAATGAACATGATAGATGAAACCATTAGAGAAGCTTCTTTTTTTTTTCTTTTTTTTTTTCTGAATTTGAAGCACTCATTAGTTTATAAAGGCACGTAAGTTACCAAAGCATCAAATATAAAATTCTCCAGCACCTAACTAAAGAGTCTTTGCTCTGTCAGCTTCTTACTTTTCAAAGTGAAGGCGTGACGCATCGAAATCAAAAAGTAAGGCATTGCGTGGATATGAATTCTTTGAGGAAAAGTTATTTTGTCTTCCACTTTGTTTTTGAGGTCAAAATGGGCAAATGCCATTTTCGCACAAAAAAAAAAAAAACAGTTATTTGCCATTTTTTTTAAACTAATTAGGGAAATGTCCCTCTTTTATTACTCAATTTTTTCAAAATCAAGTTTCAACGACATTATAAGCTCCTTAAAACGCCACTATAGGTATGAGGCGATCAAACTTTAAAATTTAAAAAAAATAAATAAATAATTGCATGAAACTCAAGTTCATGGAGCTCGAGTTTCAAAACGCCACTATAAGGTCCTTAAAACGCCACTATAGAGCTCCCAAATTTTTTTTTTTTTTTTTTTTTTAATTTTCAGCTTGTTATAACTCGATTGCCCAAAAATCGAGTTTCAAAATAAGGGCATTTCTTTAATTAGTCTAGAAAATGGGGCAAAATGTTGGATTTAAAAAAAAAAAAAAAAAAAAGGACAAAAGCCCATTTTCTCCTTGTTTTGGATAATTAAAAGCTATTTTTATCTTCTAAACTAAGAATGAGATTTGTTATTGTTAGAGTATTCACATTCAGTGTTTCAAAAGCACCAAAAATACAAAATCACACCAAAAATCATATAGTGGACAGGTATATTTACATGTTCCCTCATCCCTGTAGCTCATCTAAATCTTTTTTTGTTTTTTGTTTCTAAGAAAAATTATTCAGTTCTCTCTCTCTCTCTCTCTCTCTCTCATTTATTTTTTTAAAGATACCTTTATTTAGTAAATTGTAAAATAGATAATTAATGTTATATATGGTGGATTGTTACAGTACATACGTAAAATAGATAAAATAGTTTTTCGGTGATAAAAATGGATTTATTTTGCATTTTCAAAAATTTTTCAATGATGCAAGATAGCATGATGTTCTTTGAGTACCCTTCATATTTTGCATTCTCATGTTCTTTCTCTTCTAGGCCATTCCCCTTTGATTTTCCTTTTATAATGGGTTTGGTTTGGTTTCTACAGAATTGAGACGCCTTTGGTTTGTTAGATAAGCCATGGCTTTCTACCATAAATTTGAGGGGTTCAAGAGGCTTTTCGTTGGAGAAATGATTGTGGTAGACTTAGCTTAGTTAGGGAATTATAACTTGCTTGGCTTTAGTTACAAATAGAAGATGCTTTCTTGAAAAGTGAAAAATTGGGTGAGGGGCATTAAATGTAGTGGGTGATTGCATTGATAGAGACAATTAAGAGAAAAAAATCAAGAAATTGTCATGCATGTGATAGAATGGAGCATGTACGAACCTAGGATTTCAAGTTTCAGGGAAATAGGAGTATAAGTAAAAAAAAAGAAGAAAACAATCATGAAATTTTAAATAAGCATCTATTTAGTATTAACAAATCATCAACAAAGAAAAATATACAAAATCATTGTTTTTTAATACACTATAATGCAACCATCTACAAACAAAGACAAAGATACAAAACACCATTATTTCTTACTACATTAGAGCACTTGCATTAGCTCATACAAACATTTCTGTCTATTTTAGCATAATAACCTACTTTTTTATTTTATATACTCACTTTTCAAAATATTCCACATCAGATTATTTATTTTACACTCAATTTCATCAGAATACTATTTGTTATCAATTTTTATTATTATCTCAAATCATCTCTCCCTCCCTCAACCAAAAACCACTGCCCTCAATCTAAATAATTTATAAAACATTCATGTGCATAGCTAGATTAATTTTGTAAATTTTCCCAATCCTAAAATACACACATATCGATCTATTTGTCATCGTACAAAAATACATTTGTGCTATAATAATTGTGTAAATTTGCAAAAATACATTTGTGCTACAGTAAATGTGTAAATTTACAAAGTTATTATAGCACAAATGTATTTTTGCACAATGATACATAAACTAATGTTGGTGTATTTCAAAATTGATTGGAAAATTTTGAGAGCCTATTCTATTTTACAATCGATGCAAATGCTATGCTACTGAAATCAACGTAAAATTATAAACGAGGGAGCCCAAAATTTTTGAAAGAGGGGGCCCAAATATAAAATTATAAAATATACATATATATATAACTCTATGCATACATACATACATACATACATATATATATATATATATATATTCTCAAGACTAGGGGGCTTGGACCCCCACCTAGTTTCGTCCTTAGAATGGAGTCAAACTCGTAATTCATGTGTTCCAAGCAAACACATTAACCAAGGGGATAGCTACACATTCTTCCACTCATAAAAAAATCACTCTCCTACCTACCATAATACTTCTACCCATGTTCCAAACTTAAAATTCTCCATGGGCTTGGAATGAGTAAATCATAAAGAAATTGAATCGAATGAAACATTTTTAAGTAATGGAAAGGATAGGGGAAAAAAATAATCAAATGCAAAAGGAATGGAATGAAATCATTTAAAACAAGATTATTATCATTAGACATGGCAAAACAAGCGAGTCAGGTTAGGTTAATTGGGTTCAGGTAAAAAACTGTCATTTTAAGCTAGTTAGAAACAAGACGGGTCAATTGGATTGTGGGTTAGGTTAGGTTAACGTATATTTGCCACTTGGTAAGTCATGCAGTAAATTACTTGGTATGAAATGCATTACTTTGAATTCACCACCCCATATAAAGAAAGAGCTTAACTCAACAAATTGATACTTGTTCAATAATTATGAAATTATATAAATCCCAACACTACTAGCTAAAACAAAATAACACAAATACAACGGTGTCTAGTCTATCAGTTGATAATTTGATTAAAACAAACACACAATTTTCACTTCTAGACAATATTAGACATCCCAAAACATAAAACAAAATTACAAATGCCATTTTGGATAGCTAATTTGACAAAGAATAAAAACATATAAAAAATTTACAATCTTGAAAACTAATTTCATAATCTAATATCTTGAAAAATAATCTAATAGTTGTGTTTAATTTTAGATGCATTGTGTTTTGACTTTGTTTCAATTTGGAAATATACATCAAAGTTTGGTCATTTACTTATTTATACATGTTATCTTTGATGAATATCATGTGATTGTTAAGCAATACACACTCCATGAAATATAATATTTTATTTTGGCTACGAACTATTTAAAAAATAGGCCTAAACATCTATAATTTATACCAATTTTATTGATATATTTCAGTTTAATCTTTTTACACTTATGAGTGCTTCTCATACATGTCTATAATTTCAAATATGTTTTTGACTCTACTACACAACCAAATTATCTTGGCATGTACTATTATTTGTTTGAGTTGTGCATTGTAAAACTTATAACAAACAAATAAACCAACCATGTCTTAATTTTAAAATTTCTCTGGCACCTAACTAAAGAGTGCTTACTTTGTCGACTTCTTACTTTTCAAGTGAAGGCGTGAAGCATTGAGTCAAAAAGTTAGGCATTGTGTGGATGTGAATTCTTTAAGGAAAAGTTGCTTTTATCTTTTTTATTTTTTGTATAACCAAAAGCTCTTTATCTTCTAAAGTAAGAGTGAGATTTGTTATTGTTAAGAGTATTCACATTCAGTTTTTCAAAAGCACCAAAAATGCAAAATAGATGTCCAAAAATACAAAATCACACCATAGATCATTCACGCCTAACACCTAGTAATGGATTGTGTAAAAAGGGAAAATTTCACTTTATCCCCCTAAGCTATACTTCATTTTATACTTTCCTTCATAAACTATGATAATGTACACTTTACCTCCTTAAACTATACTTCTTTTATACTTAATCTCTTAAACTATGAGAATGCACATTTACTTCCCTGAACTATCATTCATTGGATGAGATATAAAGTACTGTTACATAGATAATAATTTAGGAGTTGCAAGTGTACACTCTTATAGTTTAGGGAGGACAAATGTTACACGAGTAATAATTTAGGGGGGTGAGTGTGAAAAGGGGCATAATTTATGGGGTAAAGTATAATTTTCTCTAAAAATTAGATGAGCTCATCTAATTTTTTTTCATTCATCTCTCTCTCTCTCTCTCTCTCTCTCTCTCTCTCTCTGATTATTTTAATTTAGTATATTGCAAAATAGAGAATGGGATGTAGGGTAGATTGTAAAAGTAGGTATGTAAAATAAATAAAGAAGTTTTTTTGATGTAAAATTAATGCATTTATTTTGCATTTTCGGATGTGAATGCTCTTAAGTCATGAGTGAGTAAATTTTTTTTAATCTTGTGGTAAGATGACATAGTATTCTATATTAATAAAAAAAATAAATAATTTATAGAAAAATAGGACATAAAAAAGTACTTCAAAAGTAATTGACTTAGAGTACCATGTCAGCTGTATTTATACCTAATGATTTTCAATCATACGCCACTAGCATTATAGTTACAGCCCCATTTCAATCTATTTGAGCTGTAAGGAGTAGTTTCTTTGCTATTTACATGCACAACTACATCTTCAGTTCACTGCCAGCTTCACGCAGTCATTGTCTACATGGTAGATCTTTTAAAATGAAATGAGATGGAAAAGTATAAGATTATTAAATGATAATGCTTTGTTTTTCTTTTTGAGGAAGTGAGGGAATCAATTCCAGTTTTTAGCCCCACAAATGGGGACGATGTGCCATTAACACATGAAACTAATGATATGTACAAAAACTAATGAGTATGAGATAATTATTATTTAATGCCATTATCTCATACTCATTAGTTTCTGTACATATCATTAGTTTCATGCGTTAACTGTAGACATTTAAAAAAAATCTGAACACTAGGTATGAAAGTATAGGTATTAAGTGGTGCATCAACTAGTGTGAAACAATATTTCTATTTATTCTTTGATTTTAGTTAGACAAGACAAAAGATTCAAACCCCATGGTTCAAATGGGGGACAAAATGGGCTTCTGCCCTTTTCAGGAAAATTATATAGGGAAATGTCCCCCTTCCCAAACTAAACAGAGAAATGCCCCTCTTTTAAAACTCGATTTTTGATAAATCAAGTTAGGCCCTATAATGGCGTTTTTAAGAAGCCTATAGTAACGTTTTAAGGACTTATAGTGACGTTTTTTAACTTGACTTCAATGAAATCGAGTTATAGGCAATGAAATCAACCTATAGTGGCAATTTTTTTACCTATAACTTGATTTCTTTGAAGTTGAGTTAAAAAACGTCACTATAAGTCCTTAAAACGTCACTATAGGCTCCTTAAAATGCTATTATAGGGTTTCAGAATTTTTTTTTTAACTCGATTTATCAAAAATCGTGTTTTAAAAAAGGGACATTTCCCTATTTAGTTTGGGAAGGGGGGCATTTCCCTATATAATTTGCCCGAAAAGGGCAAAAGCCCATTTTGTCCTTCAAATGGGTATTGATTATCTCACGTTCATTTGTGTACACTCTCCACAAACATCATTAGTTTCATGTGTTAAATGCAAATATTCTTTAAAAATGTGGGAAATTACATTTTATTATCTTAAACTATGTTGCATATTAATTGAATGCATGTTTTACATCTTAAATTATGACCCTTGTTACACTTTACACCCCAACATTAAGTTTGATATTAACTTAGATGAAAATTCTAAGTGTAAGGTGCAAAGTATAATCAAGAGTATAATTTAGGATGGTAAAGCGTAATTTATTAATTCTTTGATTTTAAAAAATTGAGAAGAAGTACAATTAGGTATTTTCAAGTGGTGCAATATTTTTTCATCCAAGTTAACAGTAAATTTAATATCAAGGTGTAAAGTCACTACAAAAAACGCGCGGTAGGGCTGCGTTTTTTAAAAACACAGCTTCAAGGTACTGTTTAAGCTGCGTTTTTCAAAAACGCAACTCCAGTACTGGACTTATAGCTGCTTTTACTAAATTCGACTATAGACTGAGTCTGAAGCTGCGTTTTGTGGTGTTCAGGTTGCGTTTAGCTTGGTAGGACTGAAGCTGCGTTTTTATAAACGCAGCTCTAGACCCATCTGATGATTTTTTTTTTCTTTTTTAATATATCCCAAAGCTGCTTTTAATAAACGTAGCTTCAACACTTATAGAGCTGCGTTTAATTAAACGTAGCTTAAACATGTCTAGAGCTACGTTTAATAAAACGCAGCTCAAGGTTTGTTATAAATAAATAACCTAAACCACTCTCTGATTTCACCCGATCTCTCTCCTTCTCTCTCACTCTCTCCCTTTGACTCCCAAACCCTCACCTTCAACCCACCCCTCTCTACCACCGATCCTCCTCACTGGCACACGAGCACTCTTCTTCATCTCTGTTCTCCTTGCACAGCTACTCCATCTTCCATCCCCACCAAGCTCACCGTCAACTTTGTTAAAAACGGCTAGAGGCTGTTAAAAACGCAGCTATAGACCCCGGTTTGGGCTGCGTTTTTAAAAATGCAGCTCTAGGTCCCGCAGGGGGCTATAGTCACACCGGATAGGCCATGTTTGGAAATGCAACTATAAAAACATAGTTATAGGCTATAGCTGCGTTTTTAAGGTCTGTAGCTGCGTTTTTTAAATGCAACTATAGCCCTCTTTTTTTGTAGTGAGTGTAACAAATGTCATATATAGTAGTTTAGGGTGTAAAACGTGCATTTGAAAATTTTAGAGTGTAAAGTACAATCAGAAGTATAATTTAGAATAGTAAAGTGTAATTTCACTTTAAAAAAATATGAACACTAAGTATGGAAGTATAGTTATTGAATATATGGAGATAGAGTGCACATCAATCAGTGTAAAACAATAATTTTTCCTTAGTGAGATAACCCATATAAGTGAACAAAATACCATTGGATATATAGCCATTATTTTTAGTGAAAAAAATAATACTTAAAAAGCACTTTACATACCTTTCAAGAGTAACCCAATGATTCCTAGCCAAAAAAAAAAAAAAAAGTTACCCAATGATAAATCTCGGCTATCATATGATTCGGTACGGTGAGAGAGAACTTCTTAACAATTTTTTTTTTTTTTTTCAAATTTTTACGATATGCGAATTTAGAATGAATATATACGGGTGTATCATGGAGACTTATATATCATATGAGATGTGTGTGTATTGCCTGAATCTTATCACATTCTTGTACTGGTATCACTACAAAAAAAAAAAAAAAAAAAGTTGCTATTTGCAACAAAATTTTCTAATGGACAAGAAAAACTGTCAAAGAAATTTTCTTTTTCAACTGCAAATATTTTCTTTCAAAAATCTCTTGTCAAATATTGAAACATTTGCAACGGAAAAAGTTTCTATATAAAAATACCAATAATTCTATCATAAATGTGATTTTTTTTTTTTTTTTGAGAGAGAATTTTAGCCTATGGCGTTCACTCCTGATGATAGTTTTTTATCATCAAACCAAGACATCATTAAGTTTTTGGTGTAGGTGAGGATTAATTGAATTTTATATCTCTTATACAAATATCAAAGACTTTACTAATTGAGATAACTGAAACCCACATAAATGTGATTTATTTTCAAGGGATATGTACATGCTATACTTCTTTTTTCGACCAACTTAAAATGTTTGTCAGTAATAAAATATTATTTATAATAGAAGAAATATATTACTATCAGTATCTTTAAGATCTTCTCTCATCTCTCCATGTATGTGTATTAAAAATACTTAGTATTCTCAAATATATATATATATATATATATATATATCTTCTATATTATTAATAACAGGATTTCAGATTTGGTTTTTAAGTTTTTGCATATTAAAATACACTCACACAAATTCTTAAACTTTCTAAAATACCTCTATCATTAAATTAAATAATTTTAAATTAAAAAAAAAAACACACAAACTGATTAAAAGAGTAATTTATTTTTCCTAAGTTTTAGTTTTTTTTTACTTTATCTTCTCCATTCAACCTAAAACTTATGACACTATCTCTATCTCATTTTTAAATATTATTTCTCATTACCTTGTCTCTTTCTTTTAAAAAAAAAAACACACACACGATTTTTTATATATCACATTTAAATAAATATTATAATACTAAACCAAAAAATAAATAAATAAATAAAAAAGAAAATTATTGCATGCGCAAAGCGCGTGTAATAAGTCTAGTGTATTAAGGTTCAATCGCCTATATATATTCATGTTAAAATTCATTGTAACACAGGTATTGTACTACACTCTTACATAATAAAAATGTAACCATTAAGGGATTCCTCCATGAACGTAGGCCAATAAAACTGAACCACGTAACCCTCATGTTCTCGGTGTTCCTATTTAATGCTTCTCCTTCTACATCTGCTCTAGCATATACAACATGGTATAACACATCGAGTTACTAATATATTTAACAATTTGAACATTTTCCATTATAACTAAGGTTTCTAAAATGTATAAATATTTGCTCTTTAAATTGAATAAATTAGTTTTTCATTTAATTGTAATAAGTCGCAAATGTAGTTTAGTGGTTGGCTTGTAAGACAAAAGCCAAAAATTTGAACAAACTGGCGGATTCGATTCGAGTTTTAAACCATTGGGTTAACGACATTAATGAAATGATCAAATCCAGATCGACCAAAACAATGAAGTTGACAAACTGATCTTGCATGATGATTATTTACCATATGATATTTGTTGGCTGTTGAGACTTTGGAAGGCGGGCTGTTGAGACTTTGGAAGGCGGGATATTGGCGGGTTTAGGATATGCATGAGTCTCGCTTAACCCCAAAAATTTTTGTTCAGTTGCTCATAAAGTCATAATTTTGATCCAATTTCTTGACTTCGGTTAGCTTTAAATCTCAATATTTTTGTTCGCGTTTTTATATTTGTATTTTATTCTAGTCAAAGTTTGGTTCCAAAATGTTTGAAGCTATCTTTTTCAACCCATTACATGGTAAATTATATGGCCATTTATATATGTGTATTATTTAAATAAGTTATATGTATCATTAAAAATGTTATGTGATTAAAAGTATGTATGAATGACCTTTTTAATTATCACATAGTAGGCTTTTTTTTTAAAGTAAATTGTCACATAGTAGGTTGAAGCAAGATAAGAAGCTAAGCTTGAAGCAAGATAAGAAGCTAAGCTTCTTTCTTTCTTTCTTTCTTTCTTTCTTTTTATTTATTTTTTTTTTTTGGTGTCAAGCATAATTTTGATGCAAATTAATTCATGAAACCTAGATGTAGATATGAAGGTTTTTTGGATTAAATATTACCAAAAAATCCCAGGACTTGATATGTTTACAAAATATAGAATATTTTTTGTTTAAACATTTTTTTTTTTTTTTGGTTGGAGTTAGTGGTTCAAACTTGGAACCCATCTCCACCCCTCCTCCCCAACTATTTATCTAAAAAAATTTTGAAAAATGATGACTACAATATTTTTACAACAAATTTAAGGTGGTAAGTTATTATTAGTTATAATCTAAACTAAAATTACTTTTTTAATTACCAATAACAATTAATAACAACCAAACATTTAAAATTTGTTGTAAAAATATTGTAAAAATATTATGAACTTATTTCTTAAAATATTATCTTCAGAGTTAATTAAAAAAAATTATCATAAAAGTTAACCAAGATAACCATAACATGTGTTAACGTGTATAGTGTTGTGGGCTTTAGGCCCAACTAGATTACTTATATAGCACACATTTTTGTACTACATTTTTACTTGTACTACACTCATATGCATCCAATATAAAGGCAGCACTCATGTATATTTTTTCACTAAAAAATACAATACAATTATTCAATATTACTAACAATATGTATATGTGTATGTCTATGTTAAAAGTTTGCCTATAAACACACCCAAACTTACTATGACTTGTGGATTTGAGTGCCTATTTGTGTGTGTCTCTATACTCAAATAAAGCCATTAGATTCTAACTTTCAATTTAAAAAAAAAAAAAAAAAAAAAAAAATCAATCTACCCGTGGACAAACCTGAATTCACACTCATTTCACATATTTGAGTGTTAATTTGTAATTAAATTTCAGCAATTACATATGAGATGAGACTACCGTAGATACTTTTTGAAAAAATAATAATAATAAAGTGCATCAATCACAAATTATTATTAAGAATGTTGTGAATGAGTGTATGATTATAGATCTGACTCTAGACTTACTCAAAGAGAGCCACTAAAAAAAAAGCCACTAGAGCATCTTGGAATTTGGATGTCCTTTGGAATCAGAAAGTAGAAGGCAAAGACAGATGGTACCAAATTCGCTGCATGTACTGCCACGCGTCCAAAGCCGTCTGTACCTTGTGGCCATGCTAGAAAGTCAATACCAACAAAAAAATCAGAGCCAAATTCTTAAGCAATTAGCTGGACCGAACGAGGAGAGAATAATAATAATAAGAAGAAGAAGAAGAAGAAGAAGAAAGCTTTTAACATGGTGCTTTGCAACTGAACTTGTTCAATCCACATCTATAGACTATAGTTACACTTACAGATTAAATGGCAAAGAACTTTAACAAAATAAACAGCTAAAACATATACTATATGATAAGAGTAAAAAGAGAAGCTTAAAAAAAAAAAAACTTGCACCGACAAATACAATCTTGATAATTCTTCATATATCGACTTTGCAACCAGGAGTTGCTGCAAGCAAGGGTACTTGACCCACAAAACCTTTCTTCAATCCCACCAACACATCACATTTCACATAAACCCCATAATGCCCAGTCTTTATAGCTCCGGCTTTCCATCTCAGCCTCCCAAAAAACACTAACCTCAACCCCACCACCCCATATGCCATATCCATCACCAACCCATTTGCCACAGCCAGCGATACCGGCACCGCCGTGCCTCCCACCACCGGCGACACTGCTACGGTGCTGTGCTTCCTGTGATACAAAGGAGGTAGCATCACTTGGGGTGTGATGGGTTCGTTTTTATACGACACAAAAGTTGAAAGCTTGTCATAGTAAACGGACACGCGCTTGTTCGGGTTCCTTGTGATGACTGTGAACTGCATGGTGGTGGAGATGAGCGGTAGAGCTGACATGTTGAGCTCGTAGACGGCGGCGCCGACTACCTTGAACTGTGGCTTTTGGGGACGGTAGACTAGCCAAAGTGTGAGGGCTGTTACACCAATTAAGAGGAGAAAGATAGTGATGCAAGAGCAGAGAGCTCGGCATGGGCCTTTGTATGGGTCTAGAGACATGCCCTTGTTTTTGAGCTTTCCTTGGGTCATTGTAGGGTGGGGTTGTTCTAGAGCTTGCTCTTCTGCCATGGTACTAGACGTATTATAATGGTTTAAAAGTAGAGAGAAAGCAAAGGGAGGTGCGTGAGAGAGAAGGTGGGGGAAAAAGTTGAGGAAGAAGAACCTTTCGTACTACTGGAACAAAAAGACGAATCGGAAGGAAAAGAAAAATGAAAGTTGAAAGTAACTAAAGTAGTCTTTTTCCCATTTAATTTATATCAATGCGGTGTGGCTTTTTATCTTTTCCCCTTTTTTAGGATTATTTTGGGACTAAGCAAACTTTTTATCCTTTCCTTATTCATTAAGAGTAGTTTAATGAAACCACCGCATTTCCTTAATATCATTTTACAAATACAAATTTTTATTTTGTATATAGACCTAACAAAATTTCACAATATACTTATTTTTAATTGTGATAAATTTCAACTTACTATTTCATTTTGGATTGATGACGATTGCTTGATAGAGTTGGTACAACTTGAATTTTGAGGTTTAAGGCAGAAAATTTAGAACTTCATTTTTTTTATTTAAATATTTATCAGTCTTGTAATAAGTCAATAAGACTACCCATTTGTTATGAGTAAAAGCAATATTATCTATGGTAAAGATGATTGGTTGTAGATATATATATATATATATATATATTGAGATAGACTCAAAAGAGGGAGAGAAAACCTTGATGAAAAGATTAAAAAACCAAAAAAATTATTTGTTGGTACATAAGGAAGAACGTCAAGTTACACATACAAAGAGAGTGCAAAAAGAGATATATGAGCCCCTTCTTATTTATCATTACACATGGATCACTTTTCCTAAAATAAATAAGGATATTTATTCTTCAAATTCAAATTACACACACTTAAATTATATTAGAGTAAAATTTCTATCTTATATATATAAAAAATAAAATAAAAGTGCACACTCTTTTTTGCACCATGGATATCTACATGAAATAGTACGTACAATTAAAAAAGAGTAATTGTCTTCATGTAATGGAAGAGAGATTTTGCTAGGCCTTCTTACATTTGAAAGTCTTAATTGTCTTAGTGTAATGGAACAACTGTCCTTAGCGGGAGGGGGGAAATAGAGTTAAGGAAGATATCAATCTTTCGAATCTAGATGTTCTCTATTTCTTTCTCAAAAAATAAAAGATCTTCTCTATTTCAAAGCAAATGAAGAGAGCTAACATTAAATTACTAGTTTACCCACACCGACCCCTAATAACATTAAATTTATAATTAAAAATTAATACCACATTTTACTATAAAAAATATTACATTTACAATATTTTTTTCACTTAAAATTTGTTGTAAGAATATAATGTGCATAACATTTCTCTTTTAGTATTTATTTTGAAAAACATATTTTCATATTATCATGAACATTACAGCAAAGCCGTTAGAAGACGTGGTTTCTATGGGAAGAAGGGACGGGTAAGGCAATGTTGCCATCTTTTGGTCCTTCACCGACATTGTTGATAAGTTTCAGCCGGTTCTGCATGTGGCCGTGGTTCTATCTTCATTCTTCTACACAAACTTTGGCTCTTTTTGGATCATGCGCCGTCAGACTCAGATCCCACAGCTTGTTGGTTTTTGAATTAGCCCCACCAATTTTGCGAACCACCTTTCTCCATTTTTTTACACGTCACACTTCCATGTATTTTACTCTTTTTTCTGCTTCCTGTATATAAGTTCCAAGGTTTTGCTTCATTTGGATTTGACCATTTAGAACCAGAAGATTTGGAAAAAAAATTAAAAAATTGTCAATATTAATTTTACAATATTTGATAACGTGAATGTTGAGGATTTTACTCAAATAAAAATATTTATGATATTACAGATTTGAAATGACATTCTTTTTAATCATTTTAAATCGACAACTAATTATATTACGTTGCACCTGACTTACAAACTGTCGAGGACGTTGCTCTGCCAGTCTTTTCTGGCTGTGAAATCGGATACGTGCAAGAATTTTGACATTAATTATGGTTACCGTGTGATTTGGTATTCTCACCACATGCAACTGAAGGTGTTCTAAGCAGCTGAGCCATGATGGGTTTCTGAAACTAGGTTCATGGGGGCAGTGGAAAAGACTTAAAAATTAGAGTTGGAAATACTAATGTAGCTTAATACAGGAACAAGAATCACTGGGATAAAGAACTGTTAGAAGAAAAAAATTAATGACTGTCCATAGAGAACAGAAAAGGACTTGGGGTAGCAGTAAGTAGTAGATGGAAGAGCCCAGGCACTTAGCGTAGCAGCAAGTAGTTGAGGGAAAAAGCCCACTCTTAGCTGCATTAGAGTAGGCATCAATTTCTGCATTAAACTGGAATATCCAAGACCATAAATCCAACCTCACATGAATCAAATATAGAAAGTACAGTACGTTTTTGTCCCATAGAACCGATCTTCCCGGTCCAGTCGGAACTTTGTGAGAGCTGCTTCGTTTTGGCTGGGAAGGAAAAGAGTCCAGTCTTCTAGATCCATCATGAATAAAGTGACCACTTACTCTTCTAGTGGAACTGTGCTCCCATACTGAAGCCATTAATATTATCTACTGCACTATTTCATAAACTACTTGTAGTTGTTTGACCAGCAGCACAGGAACCATGTCTAAGTTCCTTCACAGACCCCAAATCAATTTTCCTCATGCTCAGCTTGTTGAATGGAATTTTTTTTTTTCTTTTTCCCCTAGAATCCAGCCAACAGCCAGTAAATTTTTTATTGAACTGAGCTAAGAAACATCATACAAAACTAGAGGAACAAACTCCTCAGGGGTATCTTCAAGCCAGACCAGCAAGTCTGCAGAATTTTTAGCCCCCCCTAGCCAAAGAGTGAGCAACAACATTGCCATTTCTTTTTACATGAGAGAAAGAGAAGTAAGAGCTATGCTAGGGCCACATAAAGTGGCACAACTTGTGCCATAGCTCGCCGACGTGACGAGTTGTGAGCGGTAGAGAGGTGATGGTGGGTCCATGTGGAGCCTCCTCCCTACCACTCACAACTTGCCACATGGGCGAGTTGTGGCACAAACTGTGCCACTTTATGTGGCCCTAACATAGCTCAAGAAGTAATGTAGTTCCACTGCCATCATCAGAATATCCTCAATCACATGACCATATGAAGAGACACCAGTAGTATTACTCTGTAGCTGCTGAATTAGGACTTCTGCATCCCCCTCTAAAATGACTTCACTTAGCCAAATTTCCTCGGGAAATTCAACTGCTCTATGACAAGCTAGAGCCTCAACTTCAGCCATCATCTGTGGAAGTGGAATACACATTGAAGGGCACCAATTATTTCACCCTAGTCACAAATAACCACCCCAATTCCAGCAGCATGAAGCTCACGAAATTCTTTAACAGAACATTTGTATGTTTAAGCATGTATTAGACTAGAGAGCTGACATCTAATAAAATACAATAATTCATTAAGATATATTTACATTATTAGTTGTTTTTTTTTAAGAGTTTGTGAACTCTCAAAATCCTCTATTCAACCTTATCACCTAATCTTTTTTTTTTTTTTTTTGATAGGTAACCTTATCACCTAATCTTGAATATCCTTCCAACAATCTTTGATAGAATCCCATTTTAACATTGCAGTAATTAACAGTTCATCATTGCAGTAATTAGCTTGTCAGAATTTCCCTTCGTTAATATTAATTATAGGGGAGAAATTATCATTATCATTATCATTATCATTATTATTATTATTATTATTAATGTGAAAAAGGGAGATAGCAAAACAAGATAATATGATGGACCTCCATTTTCACTCTCTTCCTTATCCGACTGAGCACACCCTCCATGCTTGTCCATATTGCTATTGCTCAAAGTTGGCATACTACCACATTCTATCTGTAAATGACCCTGCATATTTTGCATGTATGCACTCTCAGCTTCCAAGTAAGGTGTCGTACAAGAGCTCCAGACAAGAGGTGGCAAAACATGCATTCTCTATGTGAAACTTCATGAAGCCAACCTAGAATGGAAAAAAGAAACTTTTCTCTCTAGAAGTGGCCTTACTCTGTTCCATGGATCCAGGATACTCTATTCTAACAACTTCTTTATTTTCATGTCAACTGTACAATCCGTGAGTCTTCAAATAAAAGGAAATGGGAAACATTTGATAGTTAGCAAGTTGGAATGGAAATTCTTAATACTTTCTTTGGTTGTAAAATACTGAAAGGAGACTGACATCTGAAAAAGTGATAGATGTTAGCATAATGTGTATATTCATCAACTGAAAACAATAATTCCCTCACAAGGCACAGCATAAATATTACAAGCTTTACTTATTTTTATTTTTTAAGAAATGTACAACATGAAAAGGTACTTACTTGAGCAGGACTCCCTTTCTCACCGCATTTGATATTTTTCTGCATAGAAGCTACACGATCATTTGAATGATTTCTTGCTGCATTATTTTGAGACGTGCCTTCAACTTTTTGATCTGGAGCAATTAATTTCTGACGAACACATCCATCAGTCAGCTGTAATAAAGATATTTAAAAAAATGGTTGAGTTCACATGTTGATTTGTATGCCACAACAAAACAAAGAAACATAACAAATCCAAAAAAATTGAGCATAGTTAAAGGATAGAAACATACAGTTTGCCTTCTCCATACATGCTCCATGACTAAAGTAAGAAGTGCAAATCCGAATATTGATGGAAGCTCCACTTCAGTCAACTCAAGATCAATGTTATGAGGTCTCCCCTTCAATGTCTCCCATGCCTTTAATGCATCAGAAACTGCTGCAACTGTTTGATAAATAGAGTTTATGCTAAGTTACAAAACTGAGATTTGTTGAAAGTGAAGATCTTTTTTTTTTTATATGTAAAAAGTGAAGATCTCATATCTTCAACAAACTTGCTTGAGTATAAGCATACAAAATAAATTTTGGAGTTCCACAGAAATTAGCAATCAAAGCAAGATGTGCTTTTCACAGGGAAAGAAGAACTGCAATAGGCTGAAGCAAATTTTTGAATTCCTAGTAAGCAGGCTTACTGAAGCCTTGGTGACAGGTAAATGTATTTGATGAACAAAAGCCAATTTGTGCAGAATTGAAAAAAAATTAAACAAATAAGGCATAGACATAACGCAAGAATTTATCCTCTGTCATATGTAACACAGACATCTATGTTGGGTGCACTGATTTATAACCACAAAATGTGCATATAAGTTTGCTAAGTAATTGAGGAACTGGCTAGCCTTTCCCAAACAGTAAAGAGACTGGCTCAATCCTTAATCATTACTAGTCACACTCAGCCATCAGCAGAGTCATCACTCAAACAGAATAAAGACTAACCATCTACTTTAGCTACAAAATCACCACAATTATCCAGCCTCTCAATTCTTCAGTAATATTATTTGAGCGTAAAATTTCCTTTAAAAAAGGCAAACTGCACCTCCCTTAAATATGGAGCAGTTGCAATGTCCTCCTAAATTTCACAACCTAGCAACGTCTCACTGATTTATTGATAATAAGCACTTTGGCCCCATGGCCTTAGGATTCCATCAAAATAACCAAAAATTCAAAAAAAAAAAATATATATATATATATATATATATTTCAAAAAATTGACTTCTCCTTTGAATTTGACTGAAATTATAACATAAGGCAAAGTGTTTATCATCAATAAATTAGTAAGGACATTGCTCAGTTTTGAAGTTTAGGACCAGACCATATTAAGCAGGGAAAGTGCAATTAGTTCCCCCCCCCCCCCCCCCCCATCCAAAAAATATACAAATAAATCCACTGAGTTAACATAGATTTTTTTTTTTTTTTTTCTGTCTTTCATGTTTAAAAAAAAAAAAAAAAAAAAAAAAAACTAACAAACAAACAAATTTGCAGCAGCAATGAGCAATCAAACAAAAATTAGTGCGAGAGAGAGTAAAAGAACTGACCTTCGTAGCTGCATTTCCAGAGAAGTGCAGGGATAATCTGTCGAGTGGAATCAACAGCTTTGATGAGCAGAACCCTATGTGCAATCCTCCACAGAAACCTCTCCCAAGGCCCATCCTTCTTCTGCATCTCTCTCTCCTCTTTCTCCATCTCCACGTCCTCCTCACCACTCACTAATTAACATTAATCTTCCCTCTTTGGACATATATATAGCTTCTTCTACACTGCTAATCTTCACTCCATTTTCTCTACAATGGGGCTCCACACTGCTGCAGCCTTAAAAAAGAAGAGCCTAAAGGCATACCTAAATAATTCATTGGCAACCTCCCAATTTTACAACTGAGAATATCAGCCAACTCCTCCAATCCCCCAACATCTCCTACCAGGACTACTTCACTATTATTCAAAATTATATAATATAACAGAAGACTCGTCTATGTCTGTGAAATACATTCTGAGGCTGATAGTATGCTCAAACATTGAAATTGCCATAAGTAGAGTATAATCAAACACACAAAAGATATATTTTCATAATCATTACTAGTCCAGTAATCAAGAGATCATTCTAAGACATAATAATCCACAAAGATTGATCAAGCTATGATTGTTGGCTGAAATTCACTCAACTAAACCAACCATTACCTCCAGAAGAACACTATGCATTGGCATTACTAATGCATAGTTGAAATACAACAAAACCTTTTTCTTTTTGGTGAAAAGGAAATAACATTAAACAACAGAACTTTAATCGTATACAAACTTTGTCATTTGGTACACATAAGGAAACTTACCTATTCTGCCTAAATATCTCAACTGAAACAGGTGCTCCAAATCATCCGATTTCTTTAACAAAAGAAACTTCAATCAAGCGTGTATGCAGCAGGGCAAAACTCCAGTCAGGGCTTGGTCCTTTCCACACTTGCTCTAACTACTAGTGCTCTACCAAAGAACTCCTACAAGTGAGATCAAATAAGAAAGAGAGACACAAAATGAAATGAAGAAAAAATAAGTTTCAGACTTTCAGCAGTGGTGGAAATAGACTCACTGTTCCATTTAAAGATAATGCTGCATCACGTTCTGCAGCTGAAGAAAAGGAGAGAAACCCATAACAACGGGTTGTTCGTGCTTTTTGATCATGCAACACTTTTGCACTAACCAAAGTTCCAAACTGGCTAAAATGATTCCTCAAATCTTCAGGTTTAACAGCCCGAGGAATATTTCCCACATATATCTTGTAAGGACTTTCATATACTATCTGTTTCTTGGGTGTGGAATTCAATACCTCAGGATTCCTCATCCTAGGACTCATATCAACTGAAAATTTAACCCGCATTTCTCTGCCACCAACATCCTTCAAATAAAAAGAGAGAACAATTTCAGGCAAAAATACAAAAGACTCAGAGAGATTAAACATAGAGGGTAACTAGCTTCACACTGACAGATGCATCTAATCCCGCAATGGCAACTCTTGCAGCGTTTATTGAACTCATTGTAACATAACCACATCCCCGACTTTCACCCGTCACAGCATTCCGCGAAATCTGCAACCAAATTACCAAAACATAAATAATCCAACTACATTTTTCAACATTTTTCGTAAAAATACGCAAAGTTTGATCAATTCTCAAAGTTATCAAGGTGTATTTTTGCCAAATTTTTTGTTATATCACAATAAGCATTTTAATATCTCTAAATTGTTCAATAATTCACCAACAATGATATTTTGCTTTGAATTTCACTTCAACTAGTAAAGCTATACTAAGAAAGTTTTGGCTGAATTTTTTTTGACATAATTAAATTTAAGACTAGAGCTTACCTCAACAGCTAGTACCGTTCCGAAAGGGTTGAAAATGTCAAGCAACTCGGCAATGTCACAACTCCTCGGGAGATTACACACGTAAAGCTCACAAGGTCTTGAGCTTGTCTGCGATTGCTTCCATCCCTGCACCAATACGCCGTCGTGTAGGGAGTTCACGATATTTTCTTCGCTTCCTGCTTTCTCTTCACCCACAACTGACAAGACCGTTGAAGCCCTAGCTTTGCTCGCAGGCCTCAACGAGACTGAGTAAGACCAAGACAGCCTTGGGTGGCAAAACTCGTTCGACCACGAAACGAACCGTCTTGCTGTAGCTCCAGCTCTGTTGTTCTGAACTAAACACGTAGACAAAGGCGTTAAACTAAACCAAGTGGAAGTGCTCGCCATTGCCATACGCAGCTCCCCTTTCTCACTGTGTATGCGAGAAATGCTATCCTAGCCTACTTTTCGGTCCGGGCAGAGAGAATGAGAGTTTTTAGGGATTTTTAAAAATTGGGTCCGGATTATAAAAATGAAATGTTTTTTTTTTTTTAAGATTTTGGATCGCCCTGATAATAGCCCTTTATACTAATTGGTTTTTTACGTGGGCAGAAATTAAAATATTTTGAGTTTAATATTTTCTAAAAAATGTGTAATTTTTTGAAGCATATTTTCTATAAAATTATGCTATTTTTCTATGTTTGGTAACAATAGGTCTATTTAGTTTTGTTTTTCTTTTTCTTTTTTTTTAGAAGAAAGTCCGTATAATTGAGGAAATAAAAAAGTGAAAGGATAAAAAAAAATTAATTTTCCTTATGTGTGTTTCGTTGGAAAAATAGAAAAGTAGAAGGATGGAATACTCTTTTATTTGGTTGAGGAAAAAATAAGGCGGATAGAAAATGTAGTTTATGTAAATCTATTCTTATAACCTTATTACATAATATGTATGAAATAATTTATTTTATACTCATTAAATAATAAAAATATTACTTATTATCAATTAAAATTATTAAAATAAAATTTATAAAAAATTTACACATTATTATATTTGTAGAGATAAGAATCTAAATTTGTATATTGGACTTTGAGCCTTATCCGAGAACATAGATATGTCCAAGGGGAAGTAAATGATTGGAAAATGCCCCAAAGTTGAGAATCATGTAAGTGAAGAATGGAAGAATATAGTCTGAGGAGTAACTCCTTCTCAAATACGATAAATATCGATCAATCATGCATTTGGATAATTTAGGTGACCTTCCAAAGAGTTCCAACGATCAAGATTAACCTCAAGCACATACAAAAGTCATAAGAACACAAAAATATCTAAAATAAAAGCTGCTACTATCGCATTAAATGCGCTGCAACAACTTTTCTAACCGCATTTATGTGGAGAAGACCCCTGAACAGTGCAGTCTCAGCTACCACCATTCACAGAGAGTCAAAGAAGATGTCTGATGGGACATGCACTCGAGTGAAGGCTTAGATGATTAACAAGTGTACAATCAGAATGGTCTGAAAATGAACTATATAATATAAAAGATCTCCCATAAGAGGAGGGGAGATAAAAAAAATTAAAAAAAAAAAAAAGAGAAAAAGAGAGAAGGAAGCACTACTGTAGCACTAAGAGCTGTATTAACCTTCATTAGATTAATTAATAATCTATCTCCTCAGACAATCATTTTATTGAGGTTTACGTGTGTTTCATGCTTGTTCATCTTCGAAACCCTTATTAACCATTGTCCAATCCACCAAAAGCCCAACTCTTTCACTCACTCTCTACAAATTTATTGTACTGGACTTATTAGGCTCATATCCCATAACTTTTGGGCTTAGGCTACAAATCGTGAACCTACAATTTGTGTCGTCTGTGGGAAGAGCTGGAGCAATAGTGAAAGCAACTGTTAACGATGGCAGAACCGAGTCCACAACCAACAGAACCAAGGGTGTCCCAACATGGCAATCCTTTTCTCAACCTTGAACGGAGAGGTAATCGTGAAGGAAGTGTGCACACCACACACACTGACCGAAGTCAACCTCGAGGTGGAAGTCATATTTCTCATGCAGAGAATAGCAAGAACATGCAACTGGAAATTGATCAATTAAAAAAGGAATTATGCCATGCAAAGAGGAATCGAGCTTCTTCGAACTCTGACGATTATTCCAATGACGAACAAGACGTTAATTACAGGCGGAGGTCTCGAACCCCACCCAGTGAATCCTTTTCCTATGAAGAAGAACATCATCGTGAGTGGCGGTTTCGAAGCCCGTCACATAGAGGTGTAGGAAATGACGCTATGAGCAAGGCCCTGAACCAAATCTCCAAGTCGTCTTTCACGCGCAAGATTGAAGAGGCAAGACTTCCTCGTCATTTTCATCATCCAACGTTCACCATCTATAATGGTCGAACAAACCCTATGGAGCACGTGAGCCATTTCAACTAGAGGATAGTTGTCTATTCCAAGGATGAAACTTTGATGTGTAAGGTGTTTCTCTCCAATCTAGGACCAGTCGCAATAAGGTGGTTTGACAACCTGAGAGCAGATTCTATAAGTTCCTTCAAGTAGCTCACTCAAGCATTTGGTTCATGGTTTGTCACATGTCATAGAGTTCCTCGGCCGTTGACTTCCTTACTATCCTTAAGCATGCAAGAGGATAAGACTCTGAAAACGTATTCAGATAGGTACTAGGAGATGTTTAACGAGATAGATGGCAATTTTGATGAAGTGGCCATCAGTACTTTTAAGCTCAGCCTCCCCACCGACCACGGTTTGAGGAAATCTCTAACTAGCAAACCTGTCACTAATGCGCGTCAACTGATGGACAGAATTGATAAGTATAAAAGGGTTGAAGAGGATCAACAGCAAGGGAAGGGGAAGGATAAGGTTATCCCTCAGGAGATCCCTAAGGAGAGGAAGGACTTTTGGTCGGATTGGAACAGTAACAATAGACCACGGAGAGATTTTATTGGACAATCAGGGTTGACGAATTTTCAAGTAGTTAACACCGTGTTCCAAGAGCCAGTGCATCAAGTTTTGGAAAAGATTAAGAATGAGCTGTTCTTCAAATGACCAAATAAAATGATAGGAAACCCTAAAAGACACAACCATAACCTCTATTGCCAATACCATCAGGATCATGGGCATACCACAGAGGATTGTAGAAGTCTGTGGGACCACTTGGACCAACTTGTCCTCAAAGGCAAGTTAAAACAACTCTTGCATCAGTCTAGTAGTCAAGGGAGTTAAGCAAACTCGGAATCTCGGAGAGATGATTCTTTAAGACCCTTTTTGGGAACGATAAATGTCATTTTCGCTACACTAGAGAGAATAGGATCCTACCCATCCAGGGTAATGTCCGTAGCCCGTCTATCCACAGGAGACACTAATCAAGATTTGAAAAGGGATAGAATGGAAATTTCATCAGTCTTGGGCTTCTCGGATGAAGATAAAATCGAAACCATCCAACCCCACGACAATGCTTTGGTAATCACCCTCAAAATTGAAGGGTATGGTGTGAAGAAGGTGATGGTGGACCAAGGTAGTGGGGCTGAGATAATGTATCTCGACCTGTATAAGAGGCTGAACTTAAAACCCAAGAATTTAACGCCCTACAGTTCCCCCTTGGTGAGTTTTAACGGGAAGGTCGTTGTTCCAAGGGGTCAAATCCGACTACTTGTGCAAACTAGTCCGGAATTAGTAGAGGTAGATTTCATCATCGTAGATGCATATTCACCCCATACAGCAATAGTGGCCAGTCCCTAGCTTTATACACTAGGAGCTATTTCTTCTACTCTCGACCAAAAGGTTAAATATCCATCTAAAGGCCAGGTTAAGGAGATCTTAGGAGATCAATCTATGGCCAGACAATGCTTGGTGGCTGCCATCCAACATAAGCCCGAAGCTGAGTTCTCGGCCCAAGCTGGAGAGTATTTATAGCAGTTAAAATCTTCGGTGTGGCCCATAGATGATTCAGCCGAGGGGGCGAAATGCGAAGATTTGGTTGAGGTGATTATTGGTGATGATCCTGAAAAATTCTTTTAGGTTGGTTCTCATTACCCATTCAAGAAAGAGAGATTTTATTAGAATTTCTTAAGGAAAACGTAGATGTGTTTACCTGGAATGCTTATGAAGCCCTAGGAGTGGATCCAGAATTCATCTGTCACCGCTTAAATGTTAACCCATCAGTCACCCCTAAGAAACAGCCTCCTTAGCGCCCATCCAAGGAGCACGCTGATGCAGTACAAGAAGAAGTAACGAAGCTCAAGCAAGCTAGAGCTATTAAGGAAGTTTTTTTATCCTGAATGGCTAGCGAATATTGTGGTGGTGAAAAAGAAGAGTGGAAAATGGCGAGTGTGTGTCGACTTCACAGGCTTGAATAAGGCTTGCCCTAAAGATCCATTCCCTATGCCTAAAATAGACCGGCTAGTGGATGCAATGTAGGCCATCCACGGATGAGCTTCCTAGACACCTTTCAAGGTCACCACCAAATACCTTTAGCCTTAGATGATCAAGAGAAGACTGCATTTGTCACCCCCATTGGGAACTACCACTACAAAGTGATGTCATTTGGTTTGAAAAATGCGAGATCCACCTACCAAAGAATGATAACGAGGATGTTTGAACCACAGTTGAGTAAGAATATTGAAATCTATATATATGACATGGTGGTGAAAAGCAAAGTAGTTTCTGAGCATATAGGAGACCTGGAAAACATCTTTAAAGTTCTTAGAAAATATAAGCTACATCTAAATACTTCCAAGTGCTCATTTGGCATGGGATCAGGCAAATTCTTGGGTTATATGGTAACTCACAGGGGGATTGAGGTCAATCCCAACCAGATAAAGGCTATTAACAGTTTGCAACCACCTTAGAATCCTAAAGAAGTCCAGAAATTGACCGGAATGGCCGCTGCTTAGAACCGGTTTATCTCTCGATCAGCAGATAGATGCAAACTTTTTTTTCTTGTTGATCAACAAGTGGAAGGGGTTTGAGTGGACTAAAGAATATGCCTTAGCTTTCTAGTAGCTTAAAGACTATTTGGCTCAACCACCAATCATATCCAGTCCTGAGCCAGATGAGGTCCTATTTGCCTACATTGTTGTGGCCCCTTACACTGTAAGTTTGGTATTGATACGAGTTAATCGTGGTGTACAACGGCCAGTTTATTATGTGAGTAAGTCGTTGCATAAGGCCGAGGTTCATTATCTACCGCTGGAGAAAGCCATCCTAGCAGTAGTGCATGGTACATAGAAGTTGCCCCGTTATTTCCAAGCACATACAGTTGTTGTCCTCACCTAACTTCCGCTTAAAGCCATACTCTAAAGTGCTAATTACACAAGGAGGATAGCTAAATAAGGTACGGTTTTAGGGCCTTTCGACATCAAGTGCATGCCTCGTACCTCCATCAAAGGCCAAGTTCTCGTAGATCTGGTGGCTGAGTTCACTAAACCCCCATTAGAAGAACTAGTACCAACACAAAACATGGATGAAAAATCGGTTGGCATGATCTCCCAACGAGGCTCCTCATCCTAGGAGGTGTACGTTGACGGTGCAACAAATCAGAAAGGTTTCAGAGTAGGGTTAGTGCTGGTATTCCTTGAGAAAATCACCATTGAAAAGTCATTGAGGTTGGACTTTTTGGCTACAAATAATGAGGCCGAATATAAAGCTCTATTGATAGGAATGGCCATGGTTCAAAAAATGGGAGGAAAGGCAATGGAAATGTTCTTGGACTCAAGGTTAGTCGTCAGCCAAGTAAAAGGAGAATTCGAAGTGAAAGATGAAAGAATGCAGGGATATTTGAGTCAGGTTAAATGCCTGTAATCAGGGTTCGAATCTTTCAACTTACTTTACATCCCTAGAAGCAGAAACACACATGTTGACTCTCTAGCCACACTTGTGACCTCTTCAGCACAAAACCTGCCTTGGGTTATCCTCGTAGAGGATTTGTACAAACCTGCAGAGATGAAAAAAGAGACAGTCTGAGTTTAGCAGGTCAGAGCAAGGCCAAGCTGGATGGACCCCATGGTTCTATTCCTGAAGGAAGACATTCTATCTGAAGAAAAGTCAGAAATTGACAAGGTATAGAGAATGATCACTCAAGTCTGGCTGTCCGAAGGCCAGAAATTATATAAATGCTCTTTTTCAGGACCATATTTGTTGTGTGTACATCTTGAGACAACTGAATTACTCCTCAAGGAACCACATGAAGGAATTTGTGGAAGCCATACTAGAGGTAGATCCCTAGCACATACAGCCATCACCCAAGGCTATTGGTGGCCAAATATACAAAGGGAGGCCCAAGAATATGTGAAAAAATGCGATCAGTGCCAACGGTTCGCACCAAACATACACCAACCTGGGGGGATCCTTAATCCACTATCTAGCCCTTGGCCATTCGCTCTGTGGGACTTAAATATTGTAGGTTCATTTTCCAAGGCAGCAGGAAACAAGATATACATGCTGGTCGGCATGGACTATTTCACCAAATGGGTCAAAACTAAATCTCTGGCAAACATTAGAGATGTAGACGCCAAGAAATTTGTCTAGAGAAACATCGTCACTCGATTTGGGATTCCTCATACCCTTATCTCGGACAATGGCTTTCAGTTTGATAGAAAAGCATTCAAAAGTTATTGCTGTAAATTAGGAATTACAAACAAATATTCCACCCCTGCTTATCCCCAAGGGAATGGACAAGCTAAGGCTGTTAACAAGGTCATAGTGAATAGATTAAAGAAAAGGTTAGATGATGCGAAGGGTAAATGGGTGAAAGAACTGCCACATGTTATCTGGACATATTGAACCACTCCTTGCAGATCTACTAGGGAGACCCTGTTCTCAATAACTTATGGGGCTGAAACTGTCATCCCTTTAGAAACTAGTTTCCCACCATTAAGAACCGGTTCATTCAGTCTGAGGTCAAACAATGAACTACTAAAGAAGGTTAACACCTGGTGATCTGGTGTTAAGGAAAGTTGTGGGCACTACAAAGAACCCAACTTGAGGAAAGTTAGGACCCAATTGAGAAGGACCATACCATATTACCTCAGGGGCTGGTATCGGGGCATATTTTCTTGAAGATTTAGATAATCATGTTATACCATGCCCATGGAATGTAAGCAACCTTAAGAGATATTATTATTAACGAGTTTTTCCTTGATCAATATGTTTATCTATTATATAAGGGTTTTGTACTTTCTGTTACTATAACTCTCTTATAAGTGTTTAAACTTAAACTCAATCATGCCTGAAGTCTGTGGACCAGATGATATGAGTTGGTTAATACTTCATTACAATTCTTAGAAGTGTTTAAACTTAAACTTAATCATGCCTGAAGTCCTCAGACCATATGATATGAGTTGGTTAACACTCCATTACAATTCTTATAAGTGTTTAAACTTAAACTCAATCATGCCTGAAGTCCTCGGACCAGATAATATGAGTTGGTTAACACTCCATTACAATTCTTATAAGTGTTTAAACTTAAACTCAATTATGCCTAAAGTCCTCGAACCAGATGATATGAGGTGGTTAACACTTCATTACAATTCTTATAAGTGTTTAAACTTAAACTCAATCATGTCTGAAGTCCTCGGACCAGATGATATGAGTTGGTTAACACTCCATTACAATTCTTATAAGTGTTTAAACTTAAACTCAATCATACCTGAAGTCTACGGGCCAGATGATGTGAGTTAGTTAACACTCTATTATAGTTTTTATAAGTGTTTAAACTTAAACTCAATCATGCCTGAAGTCCTCGGACCAGATGATATGAGTTGGTTAACACTCCATTACAATTCTTTTAAGTGTTTAAACTTAAACTCAATCATGTCTGAAGTGCTCGGACCAGATGATATAAGTTGGTTAACACTCCATTACAATTCTTATAAGTGTTTAAACTTAAACTCAATCATGTCTGAAGTCCGTGGACCAGATGATATGAGTTGGTTAATACTTTATTACAATTCTTAGAAGTGTTTAAACTTAAACTCAGTCATGCCTGAAGTCTTCGGACCATATGATATGAGTTGGTTAACAGTGCATTACAATGCTTATAAGTGTTTAAACTTAAACTCAATCATACCTGAAGTCTGCGGGCCAAATGATATGAGTTGGTTAACATTCTATTATAGTTTTTATAAGTGTTTAAATGGATCCCAAATCATGCAAATTCTCTTGGACCACATACTTGGTTTAAATTAACACTCAGTGGCGTTCTTTGTAAGTGTTAGACAGGGCCCAATTCAGGCAAAGTCACTAAGTACGAAAATATGCCTAAAAGCTCTAACCAAGTCCTTAGATTAACAGCCCCGAGTAAGGTAGAGTACTTAATTATTTGCATAAGTATTGAAGAATATAAAAGGCACCTTTATCTTCCATTCATTACCAGGTTTATTACTAATTCTTATGCGAGCCAGTTAAGTTATTTGCATCATTAGCAGGATGTTATTAATGATTCTATTCAGGTTAAAGTAATAACAAATCAATATTATATGTAATAACAATAAACTTGATAGTGGGTCCGTTTGGATAACACTTATTGTTACTGAAAGTTGCTGAAAACTGATTGTTGCTGAAAACACTGTAGCAAAATAATTTTTAAATGTGTAAATAGTGTTGTGGGACCCACTTTTAATATTAAATATTGCGTGAACAGTGCGTGAACAGTGTGTAAACAGTGCATGAACAGTGAATTTTGTCCCCAAAGTCAAAAATGCCGGCCAAAAAAAAAAAAAAAGGGAGAAAACGTGGAGAGCATAACGTGCCGCAACAAAACTTCCAATCCAAACACACACAGTATATATAGTGAAGACATAGGAGATAAAAGAAGAATACATTTATTGATCAGAAAAAGAGTATTTTACATTCCCTTAAAATATATATATATATATATATATATATAATAAAATAAAATAAAGTAAAGGTCCTAATAGCGAATTCTTCATTTTAGGGGCAAGAGGGTTAACTGCCTAACTTGGCTGGGAGGTAGCAGCATCTTAGGCTTAGGCTTGGTCTTTGGATTCAGAAGGAACTTTCTTCTTACCTTAGCCCTTGCCCTTGTCCTGAGGATCCTCAGCTCTCTGACCTTAGCCACCAGCTTAGTCAGACTCCTTAGAGGCTTCAAAGAGAGCAGGAGGGGCTTGGTTAACCAATGGTTGTTCAAATGCCTTTGAAGCTTGCTGGGGCTGAGAGGAGTCAGGACCTGGGAGTTCGCAAATTTTGGGATCATAATATACGCTCTCAAGTCGCCTCAAGTCAGAGTCTACAGGGACCCCAGCAACATCAAGGGCTTTACCCCAAGACACATTGTAGTATTCTCTGCATACTACAAAGAGATCCTCTGTGAGCCTGACTTGAGTTTCCTCTACCCCAAGCTTATACGATGCTTGCTTCTCAACCTCGACTGCCTCTTTGACCAGTTGGGCTGCCTCCTTGACCCTTTGAAGCTCAACTCGAAGATCTTTCACCATTTTCCTCTCTGTAGCCAGTTTAATTTCAGTTAATATGCAACTGCTGGCGTTGATCTTTAGCCTGCCTCTCTACAATCTTAAGGCCTGCATCAGTACTGTCCCTAGCCTTAATCGCCTCTTTTAGTTGCTCGAACTGCTTAGCCTGATCCTCCCTAAGATTACCTAAGGTTTTCTCGACCTCAGACCGAGAATGGGCCTTCGCCTTAGCTTCATTATGAGCATCCTTAACCCATTCCTCAACCATGTAAACTTGTTGGGTAATCTACATAACAGAAATGGAAAAATTTAGTATAAAACAAAGAAGAGGAATGAGTAAAAACGATCAAATGTTTACTTAGAGAAGCATATCGAATCACTTACCATAGCCAGATCCCTCTTAAAGGATAGGAAAAGTTCTTGCTGACTAAAGCGCATATAAGCATCTATATCTCTTGGCAGGAGAAGTGGCTACTCCAAGACCTCAACAATATGACCTGTCTGCCCTCCTTGATAGTTTCTGACTGAGGTGTCCCAAGCGATGGAGGCACCATCAACCTCCAGCTTAGGGGACCATATGCGCAGTGGTCGGCGCACATCAGCCGCAAGAAGATCCTCTCGGCTCTCAACAGAAGAGGACCTTCTGCCTCACTAGTCCTTAACCACCTTTTGTTATTTGTTTCCCTTTGAAAGGCCCACTTCGCCTTCTTCAAGGACTTCATTTGGCCTCTTCTTCTTCAGCTTAGGGACTGGCTTCAGTTCAAGGTCAGCAGGAAGCTGAGGAGGGGGAGGAGGAAGATTCCCTGAGGGTTTAGACTTATTGGCTTCTTTCGAGGTAGATATTTTATTCCTCCCCTTCATAAGCTCCTTTAAACTCTTGTCGTCTGCTTTCAAAGCCATGTCTTCCTCTTCTTCGTCTGAAGTGTCTTCCAAGTAAGTGATCACAAGAGCAAGGGTGTGAACACTTGAATGTCTATTCGATTCTTCCTCAGCTTCTGTTATTAAAATCGCTTGAACTCCCTGTGCTTCCTTTTCTCCGAATTGAAATTTATTAATTTCTCTTCGAGTAAGGAACTAGAAGAGGTAACCCCTTCTTCAACTACCACTACTCCGAAGGGAGGTTGTTGAATCGGTGGGATGACTAGAGGAACACCCTGTGGGATTGGGTGAGCTACTAGGGGAAGATCATATGGAGCCAAAAAATTTGGCTGAGACACGTCGATCCGATTTATCCGCTGGTCACCGCCCTTATAGCGATGCCAACCTCTTGAAATGTTTTTGAAAAAGGCTTGAAATCCAAAATTAGATGGACAGCTCGAAGTTGCTTGTCTTCACTTACAAAAACCTAGGATCTCAGCAGATAATTGAAGGTTGCTACGTTAGTAAAGCTGAGCCGAGGAGCTACGTGCCTTCTATCTGTTGATACCAAGAAAGAACTAACCGTAGTTAGAAACTTAAAGTCCATTGTTTGAAAAAAAAAAAAAAAAAAAAAAAAAAAAAAAAACAACAACAACAACAACAAAAACAATAAAATAACAAGACAAAAAGAAGTAAAACGAGGCCGAGGACAAAAAGCCTAAATCTATCGTTAGGGAACCTAAATCTAAGATATCCCACCTGGCTCTCCCGATTGGGTTGGGCAATGAAAACCGTCATGCCATGCTCCTGAAGCAATTAGGCAGTCGTCTTTCATCCCCTTGTTAGATTTGTTAGGACATATATGTTTTAACTTGTTTAAGAACATATGTCACTTAATTATGTAAATTGGCTAATCCTTTGACAAAACGCACTCTGCTTGTAATTGGTAGTTCTAGGTGTTTTTAATACTTCAAGAAACAATGTTTCAAGGTCAAGTGTTGAAGTCATCAAGTCTGTCCAAGAGAAAGCAAGTTGAAGTGCAGAATTTTTAAAGCTCGACACCTCTCGATAGCTACCTCGACACCTGCTATCTATCGAGATTTAAAAAGTCAGATTTCCAATTTGATTTTCTTGGGATCCGTGAATATGTTTTTGGGCATTCTTTTCTTCTAACCCTAAACATATAAAAGGATTATTTTAAGAGCCGTTTTGGGTGACACAAGTTGCATTATCATTGAGCAATCTCTGTTTAAGCAAATTGTGATCAACAGACGAAGTTCTTGACCTAGTTCATCTTCCATCAAGAAGTTGTTGTGTATTTGCACCATAGGGTTTTGTAACCAAGCATCTTCCTGCTATTCATCAGAAAGGATGATTTGAAGAACTTTGCAACCAACCATTCTTCCTTAGTTAGTGTTTTGAAGTCACGTACTTGGATCCGCGCATTGGTTAGTCACGTACTTGGGAGCCGTGCATCAAAGGTGGAGACTGTCACTACAGATCAAGTCCAATTGGGTATTGGGGTAAGGGTTCAACTGTAGGTTGGTAAGGTACTTGGGATTCCTTTACTTGTAACCACTTGATTTGATAATAGTGGAGTTTCGGGAGTGGTGACCTGAAAATCACCCGGTGGAGTTTTTGCCATTAAGGTTTTCCCCATTCGTAAACAAATCACCGTGTTATTTATTTTCTGCTGCCTATTTAGTTGATTGGTGATTTGTTTGTGCTTCCATAAAATTGCATGATTAATTGATTAATTAATTACTTAACTAAATTAATTAATTAGGGTTAATCACAAGGGGTCATTCAGATTGTGACCTATCAAGATTTAAGAAGACTAGAGATGAGTCTGACAATATTGGATCGGGATTTAAGGTAAAATCCTGCCCCTTTTTGTTTGTGACACTCATACATGTGAACCACGTCATGCCAAGTGAGCCCTAAGCTTAAATGCTGGTTCAAAGCGTCGATACTGCCTAGGATTCTAAAAAGATTGGGTGCGCACTGGTGAGGACAAATCCTATGGTTAGAAGATATTTCCTTGTAATATCACCCATAGGGAGAGTCATTTCCCCTTCTATGAAAGCTATCATAGGGATTATGACTTCTCCCACTTCTCGGTCAGTTGCTATTCCTTCCGAAGAATAATACCACAGGACGACCTCCTATGGTATGTGATATTCTCTCTTAAAAATCTCTATTTTCATAGGGCTATCTACTAAATACTTAAATCTACCCATTTTGGACAAATAAAAAGGAAAAACACTGGAAACAACAACTGGGGGAAATGAGAAGTTAAAGGCTGAAAAGGTTGGTCGAGGAGAAAAAGAAGGGTGTAACGGAATCAAAACTTACACAGAATAAGGTGAGTAGTGATCCTTGAAATCTTTAGAAGAACTCTCAAAGATTTCTAAAGGAACTGAAGTTTGATGATTCAACAGGTCTTGTGAGTTTGAATGCTTGAATTCGTTGGAGAGTTTGAGAGATTGTAAAGTAAAGGAAGAATGACTCCCTGCAAGACTTTATATAGTGGGCAAATAATGGGTGGGAGTTATCCCGCCCAAACCCTAATGAAAAATATCGACATGGGATTAAGGCTTCACCGTTGGATGCAGGGAACATAATGCCACCTGGAGCAATTAATGACACTTCGCTGATTCCGAAATGTCAATAGCAATGATGACACGCGTAAAACTATACCTCCACACGTGTAAACTCAGATATTTTGACATTTCTAGCCCTCAATTTTAAGGCAAATCAAAATTCCACTTCTTCTCCTCGGATGCAAGGGAAAAACTGGAATTTTGAGGGGCTATTGTGGGGATAAGAATCCAAATTTGTATATTGGGCCTTAGGCCTTATTCGAGAACGTGGATATGTCCGAGGGGAAGTAAATGATTGGAAAAGGCCCCAAAGTTGAGAATCACGTAAGTGAAGAATGAAGGAATATAGTCCGAAGAGTAACTCCTTCTCGGATACGATAAATATCAATCAAGCATGCATTTGGATAATTTAGGTGACCTTCCAAGGAGTTCCAATGATCAAGATGAACCTCAAGTACATACAAAGGTGATAAGAACACAGAAATATCTAAAAGAAAAGCTGCTACCACTGCATTAAATGCGCTGCAGCAACTTTTCTAGCCGCATTTATGTGGAGAAGACCCTTGAACAATGCAGTCTCAGTTACCACCATTCACAGAGAGCCAAAGAAGATTTCTGATGGGACATGCACTCAAGTGAAGCCTTAGATGATTAACAAGTGTACAATCAGGATGGCCTGAAAGAAACTATATAATGTCAAAGATCTCCCATAAGAGGGGGGAGATAAAATAAATAAATAAATAAATAAAAGAAGAAGAAGAAGAAGAAGAAGAAGAAGAAGAAGAAGAAGAGAGAAGGAGGCACTACTGTAGCACTAAGAACTGTATTAACCTTCAAAACTGTTGGATTAATTCATAATCTATCTCCTTGGACAATCATTTTATTGAGGTTTACGTGTGTTTCATGATGTTTTAACTTCATGCACCTCACACAGCTAGTGCTCATCCCCGAGGTCCGAGGTGTATCCTCGGAAATAACATTGGCTGCCCGTTTATATCAAACTCGAGATCCTCATCCTTACAATAGCCCTCAGAACCTCATTTTTCACTCCCGGCCAAGAAAAGTGAGGTTTTGGCCAACAGAAGTTATTGACAAGGGTATGATTGTAAATAGGTTCCCACGCGAGCACGTCTTTTTAACTAATTGTGACCCGTTCCTGATGCATCAGAATCCCCAACTCCGTAATAAATGCCACTGGCGGGCTGCTATTCCCCATGTTCCACAATGAGATCATGTTCGAATGGCCCATAATTCATCATCAAAAAGGGCAGGAAGATTACCACTCCTTTTTTTCTAGCTTATATATAGAGAAATGTGAGGTCTTCACCTCCATTTTGCCTCTCTAAAAGCAGAAAAGAACATAAATACGCTCCTCACACTTGATGATCTCGTTCAAGGAGCCCTTCTTCCCCGAATTTGTAAATGTGCATTTTTTTTTAACAAGAGTTCTTCCCTTATTCTTTCATACTAGTAGATTTTTTTCTTTTTCTCAAATAGGTAGATTATTTAGTTTGGTTGACACTCTCGAGCACCAAGAGGAGTTTAAGAGATATTATAGGATTCCTAACAATGTGTTAATACAACATTGCAATCCAGGTGAGTGGCATGAGAAGAGGCCTATTGGTGCCATTGTAATTCGCATCATTGCCTTCATTGAAAGAGGGATGAGGATTCTTATGGGTAGAGTCACTAGGGATTTTTTAAACCTTTTTACGCTGTGCCCCACCCAGTGTGTTCCAAACATGTTCAGAATACTAGATTATGTAGATGCACAGAAAGAAAAGTTGGGTCTATGTCTTACCCATCACGACGTAAACTGGGTGTACAGTTGCTAGAAAGGTGTCGATAGGGGACATTACTTAAAAACTAGGGTTCCTGTCGTTAGGCTAATATCCTGTCTCCCCGAGACGAACGAAGGCATGGATGAGGACTTTCTCATCGTGTCAGGGGAGTGGCACGACAGGCTCCATTGTCCTACTAAGTATGGAACTCCAAGTGGGATGGCCTGGGGACCCTTAAAAAATAAATCAATGTTAGCTGAGGAAATTATAAAAGCTGTTTATTCACTTGCCATTTCATTGTTTTACCTTTGTGTATGTATATTTTTCTTTTACTTGCTAAGATTTGGGCTTGTCCAACTTGCAAACTAATTTGAACTCTTAACTGTTCTTCCTCAAAGAAAAAAGCCACTACTAAGAGACAAAGCTTGGTGAACTTCAATCTACTAAATCGAGTTCTACAGTTCGAGATCTTCCTACACCGGGACAATCAACTCCGAGCAGTTCACATGATCCTAAGCTTCAGACCCATATCCAATCGCTTCCAAGTGTCCAAGCATGTCATCAAGGCCCGAGACTCTAGCCTTGTCCTAGTTAACGTGGCCATTGAAGGATTTATAAGCAAGCCTCTTCCAGAGGGAACACAAGTGGTCAAGCTTCCCACCTTCAAGGATCCTCAACCCATCGTAGCGAATATTACATCCTTGAACGAAGAAGTTGAGATAGAAACTGAGGACAATTCTTCAGAGGAGGATACTGAAGATCCTATCCAAGACAAGGATTTCAAGATCTTCTACCGTGTAAACGAGTCCAAGAAGCAAGGACTCAACCCCCATCTAGCTGTAACCTCAGTTAGCAAGGACCAAGAGGTTACCGAAGTGCCTGAAGGGATGGTGATAGAGAAAAAATTACCAAACCTACTCTCTCTATTGGAGTCCCACACTAGGACTGCAACTCCCGAGGTCCCAATAGTTCCTAGGCCTCCAACTCCAATACCTTCTACCCCTATACAAACCGAGGTAGCTAACAAAAAACGTAAAAGGGATAAGAAAGGGGGCAAAGGACCTATTGAAGATGGTGAAGTCCAAGAGGAAGCCCCTCCTAAGCCCACCAAAGTGGTAAAAGTGACTCGAGCTTAACAAAGAAAGGGCGTGGAAAGCTCGGACGCTGCTTCTAAGTGAAGATCTTCCAATTCATGAAGAAGGACTTAGCCCTGGTAAGGTTTCTTTACACTTTTTTTTTTTAACTTTAAAATCCCTTTTATGCATGCTTTCCCACTAACTTTTCTCTTAATTATTCACACACAGGCCACCCAAGCAGCACATGTAGCAAAAGAATGGGTCGACCAGGCCTTCTGTGACTTGAAAGAGGAGGAGTCTAAGTGCTATGCTGTGTAGAAGCCTTAGGCTTTAATAGATAAAAAGCTGAAGAAGACTCTCCTCAAGCTAGTTGAATGTGATAAGGCCAGAAAGAGTGTTAAACCTTCAATAGAAAGCTCAGAAAGGCAAGCTCGGGAGCAACTCTTACACTTGAGGGAGGTAGAGAACCAGCTTGCCATTACTCAGACAACTATTTTCGAGCTGAAGAAGGAGCTCAACCAGAAGGACAAGGAAATGGAAAAGGTTGACCAAACTACATATGCCCAAGGGTAGAAGAAGACTGAGGTCTACCTCAAATTTCAACTCCCAATCGTATGCTATAGCTTTTACCTCCAGACATGGATTAAGGCCCTAAATAATGTTGGAGTAGACCCCAATTCCGTGCTGAGGAATCCAGAGAAAGCCTTCTACCTCCAGCAATCAAAGCACGTCCAATCAGTTAGAGCCTGTTTGGTTTAGGCCAATTTGGAATGATATCATTGGAAACTCATAACTCAGTGATGAAAAAATGCAAGACCCATATAATTTTTTTTTTGGTTTGGCTTGATTTCCTAATCTTGTTTTCATCACTCAAACTCAAAATTTTTGAGTGAGAGTGATGAAAATCGAAAAAATCATATTGGTGTTTTCAGTTTCTGAGATACATAACTCAGTGGCACAATGGTAAATTTTCAGACTCTGTGGGGCCCATAGGCTTCTGTGTTGTCTTGTCCGTTCAAAGTTGTTAGGTATTACCATTGCAAACAACGACAGCACCACCACAACAAATACAGCACCGCCACAGCACCACCATAACAAAACACCATTGAAACACAAAACCAACCCCACCCAGTACCACCACAACACCACCGAAACACAAACCTGCCCCACCTATCACCACCACAGCAACCCATCGCAACAAATCACCACCGAAACACCAACTAAAACCCAATCAAACCCGATCTTCACCCTGACCCATAACCCTATCTCCACCAATGAAACAACTGAAACAACCCACCACTTTAAACCTAATAACCACCGATTCAAACCAACCAAAAATTGCTACAAAAGAAACAGAGAAGAGAGAAAAAAAAAATCAAATACAAATTGAAGAAGGGAGATACAAAGAAACCACCATAAGCAACCACTGTCACCATCATGAGCAACCACCACGACCCACCATGAGATAAGTTCAAGCTCAGCCCAGATCAGTTCACCTCCATGTCTTATTTCGTGATTTGGGTCTCCAATCTAAGGATTTTGAGTTTGGGTTTGCTATGTTTGTGGTTTGGGTTTTCTATGCTTTCTTTTGAATTTTTTTTGTATGGCATCAAAGAGAAAGCAAGACCAGATCGTCACCATCAGAGAGAGAGTAAGACTAGTTTGGGTCTGCTATGTTGTGCTTCTATGTTACTGTGGGAGGCAAGGGAAGAAAAGAAAAAAAGGGGTTTTCTAATGGGATAAAATGAAGGAGAGGAAAAAAGAAAAGATGAAAAGAACCTGGATGCACGGGTAGGAAACGGCTTCACCACTATGTATAGTTAGTGGGTGGAGTCCACAACTTTAGCAAAAAGTTGACTTAAAAGGATGAGTCATGTAATTGGGTTTTTAAACCAAACAAGAGTTTTGAGATTTTTCAGTGAAAGTGGGATTTAAGAATTGAGTGATGAGTTTTAGTTTTAGTTATGAGTTTCGGAAACTGAGTTAAGAAAATTGAGTGATGAGGAAACCAAACAAGCCCTTAGTCTCTTGGCAGTACCTCCGCTCCAACTTCGGCAAGCTCTACAACAAACCCCCAGCCAAAATCTAGCACTACTACTCCTACCCAATCCAAACCAACTGAATAGCAGCCAAGCACTATTGCTCCTGCCAAACCCAAGCAGGCCGAGCCAGTTTTCTCCAAGCTTAGTGCAGCTGCTCCCCAAATCACTGAGGTGGCAGCCCAAGCCCCTCAAACAGCAAGAGACTCCTCCACCACTGTTCCAACAACCACAGTGGCTCCTTCGGCCCCACTCCAACTGCTAAAGTACAACCCACAGGGACACAGAAGACTCCTAAAGCCTAAGGAGTATGGCAATGGGACCTTGTATTGCTTTTGTTTTTTTTTTTTTGTAGTTTTTTTTTTTTTTTTGGAATAGACTGCATTTTGTCTTTACTTGCCTTCTCTATTATATGTATCTTTTTGAACTTGGATCAATGGAAAACTCTTGCTTAAAGCTTTGTCATTTTAACTTTGTACTTATATTTTTATAATTTAATCTTTGCTTACCATGCTCATATATAAGGAAGTATTTGTACTAAGGTTTTTATTTCCTGAGGTAGGTGACATAAGAAATAGAACATAATCAAGGTTAGATCAAATATCATAAACCTAATTTAAGTATCAATTTGCCCAAAGCAGGTGATCCAAGGAATTGAACCTAGCCAAGGTTTTGTTTAACATAAAAATGACCTTAGTATCAATTTACCCAAAGCAGGTAACCCAAGGAGTTGAACCTAGCCAAGTTTCAGTTTAACATAAAAACGACCTTAGTGTTAATTTACCCGAGGCAAGTAACCCGAGGAGTTGAACCTAGTCAATGTTCTGTTTAACATAAAACAACCTTAGTGTTAATTACCCAAGGCAGGTAACTCGAAGAGTTGAACCTAGCCAAAGTTCTGTTTAACATAAAACAACCTTAGTGTTAATTTACCCAAGGCAGGTAACCCGAGAAGTTAAACCTAGCCAAGGTTCTGTTTAACATAAAACAACCTTAGTGTTAATTTACCCAATGTATGTGGTTCGAGGAACTTATCATGACCAAGATTTTGTTTAACACTTTAATGAATAATTGAAATAAAAAATATAATGATTGAAATAGAAAATGGCATGACTGCCTTTCATTAATAATAGTAACTTCGTAAATTATTTACATTCCATAGATGTGGTACAACATTTTCATCTAGATCTTCCAAAAAGTAGGCACCTATTCTAGCCACTGAAGTGATGCGATATGGCCCCTCCCAATTGGGCCCTAACTTTCCCCATGATGGGTTTCTCACAATACCCACTACTTTTCTTAACACTAAGTCTCCTAGGGCTAATGGCCTTGCCCTTACACTGGTATCATACCCTTGTTTAAGCTTCTACTAATAATACGCTAATTGATCCATGGCTGCTTCCCTTCATTCATCAACCAGGCCTAAACATTTCTCCAATAGTTAATCATTACCATCTAGGGTGAACAACCTCGTCCTTAGTGTTGGAAACCTAAACTCCAAAAGGATCACAACCTCGAACCCATAGGTCATTAAAAATGGTGTTTTCCTCGTTGACCGACAAGAAGTGGTCCGATATGTCCAAAGGACGTGTGGTAGCTCTTCTACCCATCTACCTTTTCCTTCATCTAACCTCTTCTTAAACTCATTCACTATGACTTTGTTGACTGCTTCAACTTGCCCATTTCTTTGCGGATAAGCTGGAGTTGAATATCTGTTTCTAACACCTAATTCATAGCAATATCTCTTGAAAGCTTTACTGTCAAACTAGAGCCCGTTGTCTGAGATAAGGGTGTAAGGAATCCCAAATCGAGTAACAATGTTCTTCCAAATGAACTTTTTTGCATTTATGTCCCTAATATTGGATAATGGTTCGGCCTTTACCCATTTCATGAAGTAATCAATTCCAACCAAGAGCCATCTTCGATTTCCCACAGCCTTGGGAAATGGCCCTACAATGTCCAATCTCCATTACGCAAATGGTGATGGACTAGACAAATGATTAAGTACCCCCTAGGTTGATGAATATTCAAAGCAAACCTCTGGCATGGATCACACTTTTCAACATACTCTTACGCCTCTTTATTGCATACTAGGCCACCAATATTCTTGGGTAAGAGCTCTATGTGATAACGATCTGCCCCCTATATGACTTCTACGTATCCCCTCATGCAATTCTTCTAAAAGTGGCTCCACTACCATAGGATGGACACAAAGCAAGTATGGTCCAGAGAAAAAGCCTTTGTTCAACTTTTGCTCCTCAAACAACCAAAAATGAGGAGCTTTCCTCCGTATTTTTTCTGCCTCCCCCTTCTCATGAGGCAAAACACCTTTTAGAATAAAACTAAAGGATCCATCCAACTGGGCTCGACCCTGATCTGGTGAACTTAGACTCTCTCCTTCTTCTCCCTAGCAGGCCTATACAAATCCTCAACAAGTATGACCTAAGGTAAATCCTGTCCAGAAGAGGTTGCCATAGTTGCCAAAGAATCAGCATATGTATTTCTACTTTTCGGAATTTGTTGTATGGTGAAAAACTCAAAGCCTGACTACAAATGCCAAGCTTGACTCAAATACCTGTGCATTCTCACATCCCTGACCTCCAACTCTCCATTTACTTGTCCTACGATTAACCTTGAGTCCGAGAACACTTCAATAGCTTTTTCTCCCATCTTCTGAACCATAACTATCCCTATTAGTAGAGCCTCATATTTAGCTTCATTGTTCATGGCTGAGAAGCACAACATCAAGGATTTTTCAATGGTAATCCTATCTAGGGAAACTATTACCAGCCCCACCCCAGATCCCTTTTGATTTGTAGCACCATCAACATGTAACTCCCTAAGTGAGGGTCCCTATAGAGAAGTTGTCAAAACCTGCTTTCCCTTCCATATATGTTCCTCGACCTCTACCTCTACTGGAGACTCGGTAAACTCTGCCACTAGATCTATAAGAACCTGCCCTTTAACTAAGGTATGAGGCATGTACTTTATGTCAAATGCCCCAAAATTGTCCCCTACTTGGCAATTCTCCCCGTATAGTCAACTTTTCGTAGCAACAACTGTAGAGGGAGTTAAGTTAAAACCACTATAGTATGGGCCTAGAAGTAGTGGGGGAGTTTTTGCATAGCATGCACCACTGCTAAGATGGCTTTCTCCAAAGGTAAGTAACGAACTTCAGCTTCGTGAAAGCGATTTGCACATATAATAAAATAGCCATTTTCTACCCTTACAAATACTAGACTGACGGCATAGGAGGCCACAACAATGTAGGCAAAAAGGACCTCATCTTCTTTAAGCCTGGACATAGGTGGCCGAGAAAGGTATTCCTTCAATTGTTGAAAAGCGAGGGCATATTTTTCATTCCACTCAAACCCTTTCCACTTATGCAAGAGTTGGAAAAATAGCCTACATCTATCTGCGAATCAAGAAATAAATTTGTTCAAGGCTGTGGTCATTCTAGTCAACTTTTGCACTTCTTTGGGATTCCGAGGAGGCTGTAAGTCATTGATTGCTTTAATCTTATCAGGATTAACTTCAATCCCACAATGGGTGACCATATAGCCCAAAAATTTACCCGAGCCAACACCAAAGGAACATCTAGAAGCATTAAGGCGCAATTTATGTTTTCTCAACACTTTAAAGACACTTCTAAGGTCACCCATATGCTCGACCACTACCTTACTCTTCACAACCGTATCATCAATGTATACCTCAATATTCTTGCCAAGTTGGGATTCAAACATTCTAGTCATCATGCTCTAGTGGGTAGACCCTGCATTCTTCAATCCAAAAGGCATTATCTTATAATGAGAATTCCCCATGAGCGTTACAAAAGAAGTCTTTTCTTGGTCAGTCAAAGCTAAAGGTATCTGATGGAACCCCTGAAAGGCATCCAAAAAACTCATCCAAGGATGACCAATCGTCGCGTCCACTAACTGGTCTATTCGAGATATTAGGAAGGGATCCTTAGGCCAAGCCTTGTTTAAGTCTGTGAAATCTACACATACTCGCCACTTCCCATTATTCTTCCTCACCACCACTGTGTTAGCCAACCACTCTGAGTAAAAAACTTCTTTTATTGCTCCTGCCTGCTTAAGCTTTACCACCCCTTCTTTAACAGCCTCGAAATGTTCCTTAAAAGAGCGCCGAGGTGGTTATTTCTTAGGGGTGACAGAGGGATTAACATTTAGATGATGACAAATGAAATTCGGGTCCAACCTAGGAGTTTCATAAGCACTCCAAGCAAACACATCAACATTTTTTCAAGGGAAAGCTAACAATTCCTTTTTCTCCCGAGGTGGCAATTGGACTCTAATTTGGAAGTACTTTTCATGATCAATATCTATTGTGACTTTCTCCAACTCCTCGCATTTCACTCCTTCGTTCGTGGTATCCTCTGAAGACACTTCCACTTCCATTAACTGCTATGAAGCCTCTTCAGTGATTCCCAAGGATTTATCCTTAGCCTGGTGTCTAATAGCAACGACCAAGCACTGCCTTGCCATGGCCTGGCTTCCGACTAGCTCTTCAACATGGTCCCCAAAGGGATACTTCAATTTTAAGTGCAAAGACGAGGAAACAACTTCTATACTAGGAAGTCATGGCCTTACTAAGATGGTAGTATGTGGTAAGTAAGCATCCACCATAATGAAGTTCACATCCACCACCTCTAACCCCGCTTGAACAGGCAGCTTGATCAATCCCTTTGGTATAACAATCTTCCCATCAAACCCAACTAAAGGGGAGCTATAGCTAACTAAATTCTCAGGTATCAAATTAAGTCCATTGCAGATCAGGATACATAATCTCTACGTCATTACCCTGATCCACCAAGACCCTCCTTACATCATACTGTCCTACATGAAGAGTAACTACTAAGGCATCATCATATAGCTGAACTGTTCCAACCTTATCATCATAAAAAAAACTCAAGATTGGTCGGGCTTCATTCTTCCTACACTTAAACTTAAGGACCACGTCCTCGGCACCTGGTCAAGCTATGGACATTACTTCATGAGAACATGCTCCGATCCGGCCAAGGACTGCTAGAATAACACTGATGGTTCCCAGTGGTGATTTCGAGGAAGATTCCCTTCTGTATACTGTCTCAATGTGATTCCCTTGTCCTAGAGGTTGGTGCAAAAACTATCCCAATTTCCCAACCTTAACCAGCTGCCCAAGATAGCCACGCAAAGTCTAGCAATCTTCTGTAGTGTGTCCCCGGTCCTAGTGATATTGACAATAAAGACCTTGATTTTGCCTCATAGGGTCAACCCCCCCCCCCCAAATTTTGTTTGGCCACTTGAAGTGTGGCTTAACCTTTATCTTCTCAAGAATTTGGTGCACAGGCTCTTTGAATACTGTGCTAACCACCTAAGCAATAGGAAGGCCAGTGTGTCCAAAAAAGTCTCTCTGAGGTCGGTTGTTATCTCTTCGATCAAAGGGAATTACTTTGGCCTCTCCCCTACCATATTGCTGATTGTCCTCGACTTGTTTGTGTTTATCAATCTGATCCATGAGTTGACGCATATTTTGCGCTGGTTTCTTCGTCAAGGATTTCCTTAATTTGTGCCCAGCAGGAAGGCCGACCTTAAAGGTTCTTATAGCCACATCCTCAAAGTCTCCATCTATTTCATTAAACATTTCTCAATATCTATTAAAGTAACTCTTTAAAGTCTTCCCCTCTGCCATTGTCATTGATAGTAAAGAATCCAAAGGATGAGGAACTCTACTGCATGTAACAAATTGAGCCCCAAAGGCCCTAGTAAGCTCTCAAAAGGAGTTGATGGAACCCTCCTCCAATTCATTAAACCATCTCATTGCCATAGGCCACAAACTGGATGTGAATACTTTGCACATCAAGGCTTCATTCCTCAAATGAACAACCATTCTCCAGTTAAAATGGCTGACATGCTCCATCGAGTCCGTCCTACCATTATACATGGTAAACATTGGCTGTGTAAACCGCCGAGGAAGCTTTGCCCTCTCAATCCCCCGTGTAAACGGTGATTTTTGAGATTTGATGTAAAGCCTTGCTCATAGCATCATTTCCCAAGCCCCTATAAGTTAGGCTTCTATTCCTTTGCCTATGATGACGCTTCTCATTATATGAGAAAGACTCGCTAGGAGGGGTCTTGGATCTAGGTCTATAACTGTCATTATCATCAGATGGAGACCCTGAGCTTAATGGAGACCCAGTCTTTTGCTTTCGACGTAACTTCCTACATAAATGGTCTATCTCCAGTTGCAAGTTTCTAGTATCCTCCCTATGAGACACATGGCTCCCACTTCTAAAATGACTCCTACCGGTATGAGTTGTGTGCACACTAACTTCGCGATCTCTCCTTTACTCAACATTAAGAAAATGATCTTGATGTTGCAATCCCACAAATTCCTCTCAGTTTGGCCCTGAACTCACCATGGTTGAACTAATTTAAGTTTGTTCAATATTCCCACAGATAGCACCAATTGTAAGGGCGCAATTTGATCCACGACCCAAAAATGACTTGGACGATAGCCTAATAAGCCCACCACAATAGATTTTTTAGAGAGTGGGTTAGATATTGAATTCTCAATAAGTCAAAGGTTAATCAAAATGAGAAAGGGAGCAAATGAAATAACTAAGGCAACAAGTTTAAAAGGAAAAATACTCCTTGGTCAAGCCCGAGGAAGGTCTATTTTTATATATGTATGTCGTCAAAGGTTAATCAAATTGAGATAGGGAGCAATTAAAATAACTAAGGCAACAACTTTACAAGGAAAAATACTCCTTAGTTAAGCCTAAGGAAAGTCTATTTTTATATATGTATGTCTTTCTCACTTATACAAATGTTTCAATTCTTGGTTACAAAGTTCTCTCTTTTCCTTTTTTTTTTTTTTTTTTTTGTCCTTTTCCCATATGGATCTTCCTTTTTCTTTAATATCTAAACACAAATCATCTTAATCTTACACTTGGAAGGATGAGATCGCATTCCTAAGACTTCTGTCTCATCCAGAACATACTATTAAGCTTTTACTCTGTAATTTTAGCTGTGCCACCATTGTTCATGGTCATTTCCTCATTAATGTGGCCAAGGGAGTGGTTGTCTCATATTTAATGTGGAGGATACACATGAAGGGTAAAACACAAACTGTGAGGATGAGGATCCCGAGTCTGATTTAAACGGGCAGCCAAGATTATTTCCTATGATACACCTTGGACCTCGAGGAAGAGCACTAGTTGTGTGAGGTGCATGAAGTTAAAACATCAAAAAGTAAAGAAGGTGGACTTGGCACGAAACAATAGAAGGATGAAGGAAGAATGGTGTAAAAGCCAGTCTACCCCGTGTACTTAAGCTCTTCAAGCTCCTGCTACTAACGGACTTCTCAGAGTATTGTCTTCTTTGAGTTTTCATATCCTGCAATTCAGCCCAAATGCATCTGCCAATGAATGGCTCATTCCAATGCTTCCCAGCAGCACTAAAATCTTACTTTACACTTAGAATGGATGTGGTAAGTGTTTAGGCTAGTAACCTTTCAAAGTTCTAGAGATGGAGAGGTAGGAGTTGAGGAAAACCACAAAGAAATATGTAGATAATTGTGAGTATAACAATCTCTAACTCTCAAATGTTTTTTCTAGGGATTTCTCTCTGAAAAACACTCCTTACACTTTGTGGATAAATAGGGTATATATAGTGTGGGTAAAGATTTGGTAAAGCAAAACACAACTTTTTGCTAAACAGAGACTTTTGAGGGTCCTTCGTAGGTTGGCTCTTCCCATGAGACAGTCACAAAATTGATAGCCTAGCACAACTCTTCATCTTCTAGTCATGTGCTCTACACGTGATTTTCTCGTGGGTTTCTTCTCGCGAGCTACTTGCGAGCCAGTCACGAAATCTACTTGTTCAACTCTTAAAGCTTGATTCTTCACCAATCTCTCACACTCATCCCTTACAATTAAACCCACATACATACAGGGAATATGATTTAAGAAATTACAATCAAATTTGGCACAGAATTAAAGCCAACACAGTATAGTTGGAAACCACAAATTTACAATTTGCCCCTCTGGCTATTCCATGACAAAACCCCTAAACAGACTCTAGACTTAAATGTGAGTTTGGAAACATAGGCAAAACTCACTCACACCTATATCTAAAGGCTATGAAGCACTTTCACCAAAATACACATGTATCCTGAAACACTTGCATATAACAACAAAACTTCATTAAGCTCAAAGACAAGTAAAACACAAGGCATGTATAAGGAACAAGTAAAATGCAATCAAGATATCAAAGGGATATATGACAATAAGCATAACTTGATCAAACATAAATAGTCATTAGGAAATGACTACAATGAACATTTATCAAGTAAATGATCATCAAAACACGTAATGCAATTAAGAGCAATGCTAAAATCAATTGCATGTCCAACAAACACATGATGCATTAAAGAAACTAAAGCAATAAGCAATAGAAAACAATAACATCAAGACATGGCTATAAAAACCAAGATACAAAGCAGTACTAAAGAAAACTAAGTTTTAAACTAAAGTACTAGAAAGCTTTAAACAAAAGCACTGTAAACATCCAATAGTTATAAAAGCGTAAAATAAACTAGAAACCACCAAAATAAACCAATGTTATACTACTCTCCCTTAGGCTGTACTCTCCCTCAAGCCTAAACTACTCCTCCTTTTTTACTAGAATGGCCAAAGGTCCTAAAATGCATCAGACTCCGAGTCTGAGTCCGATTTTTGCATCATGTCATCAATTTGAGACGAGAGGGCAGTAATCTACCCTTGAAGGTATGTGAATTGATTCATGGAGTAGTTGATGTGTTAAGATAGCATCAAATGTAACTCTTCAACTCTTCCAAGTGGATGATCACGGCGATCGGGTGCTCTTGCTTGTGCTTGAGAATAAGGCCATGCAGTATCCTCTGGGATTTAAGTGAAATGCTCAATTTCCTTATCAATGTTTCCTCCTTCTTCTACAGCATCATCTCTCGGAATATGAGAAATACCAACGCTTGGTCCGAGGATGTGAGCTTTGCTTCGAATGATGGTCTACTCACTAATAAGGTCTTCCCTTTGCATGACTAAAAGCCCACTTGGAATCTTAACATTTTCCCTTACTTTAAGAAACATGAAAAGGCTTGGAAACAATAGAAGTAGCCTTGCATTCCTCTTCTTGATGCTCTTGACAAAGATGTGATAAATGTGACCATAGATGTCGATCTCCTTGTGAGTGAAGAGATCATATAGGAACACCGTCCTTGGTCCTGACAAAGTTGTCAAGTTCTTCACTGGATAGAAGTTGAAGATCATGATGTAGGCCAAGGCTCGCATTTCGGGGGTGAACGCAATCATGTGCGAAGCCTTTTTCTTAAGTTGTCCTCCAAGAACTTTCACGAAAGGCTCTAGTTTCTCCCTTCTCTCATCATACTGAAGAGATGTGTCTGGAGTTGTTAGTCGAATCTCTAAAACTTCCTGAATTGACTCTCTTGAGACAAAGAACTCTCTCCCTATTAACCAACAATTAATGTGATCACCTTCCACAATGGCGTTGGCGAAGAATTCTCAAATGATGTCCTCAAACACATCGCCCATTGGATTTAACAACTTTGTACATATCCTTTCTTTGAGCACATCTGGAATAAAGGTACCCTCTAGGGACTCTAAGTCCACAAACCTCTCTAGGACGATTAGGGCCCGTTTGTAGTGATTAAGGAAGGCCATGTTAGAGTCATCATTCCTAAATGAGTCCAAGGAGGTGCGGGGATGCTTTAAAGACTTATTTGTGGCATTTTTCTTAATAGGAGACATCTGTAAAATAAAAAAAAAATAAAAAAAAATAAAAAAATAAAAAAATAAAAAAACCTGTAAAAACATGTTAAGTGATAGTGTGTGTGCATCAAGTGTGCTTATGGTGTGCATAAGCAATGCATGACAAGGTACTCATGGGGCAAAGTGTGTAAACTACAAAACCAATGTTCAAAACATGTTAAGTATGTAAAAACATAGTAATCCCTAAAAACTGGTACTAATGGGAGTCCAAAACAATGAGAAAATGTCATTTGAGCATTTTATCAAACACTTAAAGTGCATACAAATCTCTAACATGTGAAACAGTGTATGAACATGTGGAAATCATGCCTAAATACAAGTTAAAATGCCACTTGAGGCCAACACAAACACAAATAACCATAATGGGACACAGTCTAATCAAGAAAAATAAAAAATAAAATAAAAAAAAAAATTGATAAGAAATTAAGTTTTTCCCAACCCCTTTCAAAATAACCCAACCTGAGAAATCGTAGAATCTAAGGCTTAATCTAAGGAAATAAAAGAGAAATAATATTAAAACGTACCTTAGATGAGTCTTAGAGATGAAAGCCCTTGAGATTTGGTTGAGTTTTTGAGTGAAAATGTGTTTTGAGTTAAGAAAGGCACGGAGGAGGCAAAAGAGATGTTTTGAAAAACTGTCACTATTTGCCCTTTAAAAATTGAAAATCCATTCATTTTGTGGGTAAGGAACTCACGAAGTTACTCGTGAAATGGCCTTAAAAGCACAGGGTTTGTTTCGTGGGAAGCAACTTCTCACGAGAGAGTCGCAAAACTCTCTGTGTAAAATTTAGGAAGAACTAAAAATAGCTTCGTTATTTTCATGGATAAGTTCTTACTTGCAACTTACTCGCGAAAATGTTTCTGAAGGAGTTTTTCAACAAAACAATTTTGGGTTTTTGGAAAAACTCATAACACAAACATGCTACACAAAAACACTTTCAAAAACATATAAAATACTCAAAAATCTTTTTGAGTTTGATCATCAAGCAATTGAGTATAAACATATATCACATTTGAACACATACAATCACACAAATGAAGTACGCATTCATTGAACATTAAACATGTGTGTTGTGTGTGTGAATCAAGTATGAACCAGTCCATAGTCTAGTATGAACCTTCAATGATCAATTCAATCAAGTCATACATAACTAGCACGAAGTCAAGTGACCTATCTTACTTGTAGAAATGAACATATATGACCCCTCACTAGTGTGTTTACATATGATTGAAAGCTTTTCATGTGGCTTTCACTTTTCATGCTTTTGATCAATACAAATCAAATGTTTGAGAACTGATGCCATGAACTTTTGATATTTCTTTGATGAACAAGCCTTTTGTATTTGGCACCATACATTTTAATACATATTTGCTCCACCTTTTCCTAGTCAAACTAGTTTTCAAAACAAGAATTTTTCAGCTCTTTTCTCCTTTTAGAGATGAACATTTGTAGAGCTCTTTGAAAAAGAAAAAGAAAAAGGAATTGTGAGGAGATATATAGGCACAAGTCTACGCATGTATCAAGATCAAACATGACTATTGATTAATCATTCATGACAAACTTGAAGGTCTATTTACAATAATCAAACGTAGATTTCTAGATGTCGCTCACACTTCAAAAAATGTGCATATATAACAAGCTAAGCTCGTAAATGCACTACACCATTAGTACGAAGGTACTAAGCCAAACTCAACATGTAATATACACAACATAAGTAATCAAACTTTTGAGATTTTTCATTTTTATGGGTTTTGAATATTTCAACACACTAAAAAATAAAGTAATAAAGTAAAAACAAGAGAACAACACGGTAAACAAATAAAGACCTATAGAAGAAATGTGCTAAAAACATAAGCAATGACACAAGAAGATTGCATATGTCATGATGCATGAAAGTATAACCCTAATACGCTGGTAGTATTAATGCATGGGCATAGTGAGTGATCATGCATGAGTACCCTTTTTCACCCACACAGTACGAGTGTTTAGGGCGAGATCCTTAGAAGGAAGGGCATGACTGACATAACTTTCAAACCTTAGGGTGAAGCTAGCTAGGTATAATGAAATGTTTTTCAACATCTCTATAACATCTCCAATGAGTTGTCCCTCATTTCCTCCTTTAGCTTGAATTCCCTTGGCATTCTTCTTGAGTTGTCTTAGCCACACAAAGAATCTGCCCTCTTGAGTGACTGAAGCTTGAAGCAATTTGGCCTTGTATGTCCTCGTACACCACAATGATGACAAAAATGCTTCACAGGATGTCCCCTTTGACTTTTGGGTAATAACTTCCATTTTTCCTTTGGTTTTGCAACAAGGGTCTCAACCTCGGGCTTTTCCACTTTGGGCTTTTTTACCTTGGGCTTCTCTACATTTTTGGCCAACACAAACCTCACTTCCTTCTTGGGTTCTCTACTTGAGCTTCCTTGACCAATATAGCCTAGTCTGGTCTTGTCATTTGAAGGTTTTTGTGAAGAAAGCACACTATCAAGTTTCTTGGTGGAAATGCACTCCACTTTGACATTTGCTTGGATTATTTCAAATTCAAGGAACTTGATTTTAGAGTAGGAATTCAGCAATTCTTCCTTTAACTCTTCAACTTCACATTTAACTTCCTTAAATTGCACAAGTGTGAACTTATGCTCTTTTTCAATTTTCTTCATCCTTTTAATAGCATTCTTTGCAACTTTAGCATATTTGCCACAATCTTCAAGCAACGTATTATACACTTCTTGAAGGTTTGTCTCACCTTCATTTAGGTACACATCCCCATCTTCCAAATCCTCAACTTCTTCACCTTTGGAATGTACACCTAGCTCATCAACCAAGTCGCTCAACTCATCTTTATAATCAATGGTGGTAATTGCCATGAAAGCCGAATAATTTCTATCACTATCACATTCTTCTTCCGCATCGAAGTTTGAGCTCTCCGAGTCACTAAGGGTAATAGCAAGCACTTTACCCTTTCCTCTCAAGTAGTTTAGACATTCCTTCTTTAGGTGTCCATGACCATTGCATTCATAACACACGATTCCTTGGTTTGATGACGATTCTTTCCCATCCTTCTTCTTGTATTCTCTTTTATCATTTTTGGATGATGAGAATCTCCCTTTGCCAAATGACTTCTCATTATTCTTCATCTTAAGAAATTTCTAGAAGTTCTTTGCTAGAAACGCCACCTCATTTTCTACATCATCTTCATCAGAGGAATCACCCATTCTCTCATTTATAGTTTTAAGAGCAAGTGATTTGCTGGACTTGTGAGAGGGTACTCCGAGCTCATAAGTTTGGAGAGATCCAAATCTTTGTTCTTGAATCTTTATCTCATCCAAATCTTTAGCTCATAAGTTCTTGAATCTTTATCTCATCCAAATCTTTGCTCTTCTACAATGGTGACCCTAGCCCAGAAGCTTTTGGGTAAGGATCTCAAAGTCTTCCTCACCACCTTGGCATCTTCAGTCCTCTCTCCAAGATTGAGCTTGGCAATCACTATCTCGTTGAGTCTCCCATAAAAGGAATCGAATGACTCATTGTCGCTCATTTTCACTTCTTCAAACCGAGTAGTGAGCATTTGAAGCTTAGTGTCCTTAACCTTCTTGGTATCTTCGTAGGTTGTCTCAAGGATGGTCCACACCTCTTCAGCAATCTTCACATGTGAAATCTTGTGAACCTCACAGTAGAAACACCACAGAAAATAGCATTAATCGCTTTGCTATTTGCGTTTGCCAAAGGAAGAGCTGCCTAATCCCATTCGGATTTGGCTGTTGTGGGTCTTACCCAACCATTTTCGACAGAATCCCACACCGTCTCATCAAATGCACAAAGAAAAGCACGCATACATACTTTCCAAAAAGCATAGTTACTCCCATCAAAGTAGGGAGGTGCATTAAGGGATTGAGATCTATCCATCTCACACAAGATCTGGGATCACACTAGGATTTTGAAATCCAACAAGTGTACTCGCTCTGATACCAATTGAGAGCTTGAATTTGTGCTAAAACACAAGAGCTTGTTCAAACCCCCAAATAAAAATTATGGCTAGATTGTTTTTACTCTACCTTAGACTAAGTGCGGAATAAGAGTAAATAAGCACAATGAACCGATAACACTACCCTAAGCTATATTCATCCATCATCAACAATAAAAAGAAAGCTTAAAAAGTAAGGAAGAAAGATGCATATACAAGATAACACTGAGACGTGTTAACGAAGAGGAAACCAAATAATTCGGCCAAAAAAAAAAACCACCCACAAACCGGAACCATGGAGGCTTGGTTTGATGGTTCAAGGCAAAGACAAGACGACTTGGGGCAAAAGGGTTGGCATTGTGGGTGATAGCCAGGGAAAAGCAACAGAAAATAGAAAGAGAGGAGGTGGCTCATGTGAGAAGAAAGAGAGAAAGAAGAGAGGCATGCACATGAGGGGATTAAAAAATAATATTTACTTATAACATTCAGCTACAATGAGCTGCTAGAGATGGCAACTCACTGTAGTTGAGTGTCAAATTTGTTTACATTTGAAAGCTTTGATATAGAAGGTTTTATTGTGGTTTTGGTGCTAAAATAAGAATATAACAGTTTTCACATTTCTTATGTAAATGCTCTTAGGTGTGTACCTTTTATAACCTTTGTTTCTTTCTTGAATTTCTCATTATTCTAGCTATTTTTGTTGTACCCTCTTTTTATTTTATTCTTGCTAATTACTATTCTGAGTTCTGACACAGCACATGCCTAAGTTCATTTTCATTTATTCATTTAACAAATTGGGTGGGGCCGTGAGGTAGCATAGGACAATAGATTTTTGTTTTTAAGAGTAATTATGAGATTACGTTTGTACGTTTTTTTTTAAGGAGGAATGTAAATTGACAACACACACAGGGAATGAGGACAAATACACAATATTACACAGCTCACCCATAACAAAAGCCTGTAACTCTTGTTGGGAGTGTGAAGGCTTTATACCTGGGGATGAACTCATTCTTAAGCGATATGGGACAAGCCCACGTTTCTTTTCTTTTGATAAGGAAATGTAAATTGACAACACATACGTTGAGAATAGAGACAAAGGCACAATATCACACAACTCACCCATAACAAAAGCCAGTAACTCTTGTTAGGAGTGTGAAGGCTTTACATTTGTACTTATTATCTCTTAAGGTTTTAATTTTTTAAATAAATTTCACCTTCTTTTTCAGGTAATTCCTTTGATTTTTTACATAAAATTTTACGTGTATGCTCCTCTATAGGGTCCACGTTAACACTTTCTCTATTTATTTTTTTCTCTTTGGTCTTTTAGTATTTAATATCTTAGTTGTTAACAAATATATATATATATATATATATATTTGTGAAAAAAAATCATTATGCTAGCTAGTATAATTTAAAATGTACTAGATAAAGCAATATATATAATACAACTTCACCTAACCATGAAAGTATCTAATAGTCTCAACCCATATATAAAATCAAATTACTCAATGAATTTAGATAACACAATATAAGACAACTAAAAAAATACTATCTATTAAGTTAAGTAACCAAATACTAGAGGGACAAGGTTTTTCTCTTTACTAGTAAATACAATTTATAGATCATGTTGAGTCTAAAAAGAAGAGAAAAAAAAATTTAAATATAAGAAAAGACTCTACTTAAAGTTGCCACTTTAGGCTCCAAAATACATTAAATCAGTCCAACCATTAAAGCATCACCACACCATGCACACATATTATAATGTCATAGTCCTTAATTCTCTAAATAATTTATTTGTTTTTATTTATTTACTTATTTATGATTTGATAATTAGATAGAAGGATTTAAATCCTCAATATCTCCACTTGAAACATTATAAGCTGCCAACCAATTGAGTTAAAAGACACTTAGCAGTAAATTATTGGTGTTTATATTGTTTTTCATGGTTATAATTTTTTTTTTAAACATGGGACAATATATTTAATGAGTGATGCTAGAAATATTATAAATTTAACAAACTAAAATGTCATCCGTTATAAAAAGAAAGTACTGCAAATACTACAAATTTTACTATATAATATTTATAAAGAGAGGTGGCAATCAATGTGAGTAATAGAATTCAAAAACATAATAAATGTGGGTCTAAAATACATATTTATGATTGTAACACATCAACTTATAAAAATTTTATTTTTATCAAAAATTAAAAAAAATTAAAAAAAAAAAACTTATAAAACTTTTATAGTAAAATTTGTAGCCCTAACGTTTTCCATATAAAAATATTAAAAAGTTACAACAAATTTTAATACAAAAAGCATACAAACTTTTTTTAAAAGACAAAAAAAAAATTACAAACTGATTTAACAATGAATATGATTGGTGTCATTTCAACAAGATAATCGTTCACTCCATGATGATTGCCTAGTATATGACTCAATTTGATACCCATTATCACACTTATAATTGATACTGATATGATAACATTTTTTATGATTGATAACACATTAATTTGTAAGACTTATATATAATAAAGCTATATATATATATATATATATATATCAACAATATGGCCGAAGGAACTGAGACATCTGGAGTCAGAGTTGGGGGCCTTAAATTTATGACTGTTTCCGAATCGCCTTCAAACACCACATTATCAAGGCCGAGGTTCAGAGCAAAGCTAATTGCTTTCCTGCAGGACAAAATGGGCTTCTGCCCTTTTGCAGGAAATTAAACATGCGTTTGCCCTTCTTTCCAAACTAAATAGGGAAGTGCCCCTGTTTTATAAATCGATAATAATAAAATCGAGTTTAAATAAAGAACTCGATATTAATATGATCGAGTTATTCTGATCCGTGTGCCACTCTAGCGCGGGAGACGTGGGTTTTCCCCAATATTCATAACTCGGGAACTGGAAAAGCGAGTTTTGTTAAGCAGTTTGAATCAATAGGACCTTAACGTCTCACAACCCCTATTCACTCACTCTCTCCCTGTACACTCTCTTTCCCTCGCTCTCTGTCATCACTCTCTCCCTCGCTCGCTCTGCGATCAGGCTTCCCGACTCTTCCTCACTCTCCCTATCCAGTCTCCCTCAGTCGTCGTTGCTTGCCATCGTCGTTCCTTGCCTTGCCGTGGTAGTTTCTTCCCGCCGCCGTTGATGACAGGTACTGTCCTCTCCTCTGATATATTTTCTGATCTTGGTTAATATTAGGTTGTGTTTTATGTGGAATTTTGATTATTTTGTTGAAACTTACTTAAAAAGTAGTAAACTTACTAATGTAGATGAGAATTTTGCTGTCTTTTTATATGCTGCGATGATGATGATGTAAAGTATTTATTGCTATATGGTTATGTCTGTGTGATTTTCTAATTAATGAGAAATTTGTTGTCTTTTAACATGCTGCAATGATTATTTTCTCATTACCGAGTTTAAATGTGGTTGGGGTTTTGACGGGGGGTTTTGGCAAATCGAGTGGTGGTGTTTCAGTGATGTCTCTGGGTTTGTGTAAAATGTGTCTTATCTAGGCATGATTTTGTTATAGTTGTTGTAAATGGTGTCAAACTAATTACGTTTGAGTGTAAATTGTTGTTGCAAACGGTGTAAAATGTGTCTGAATTGTGACTTAGTGAATGGAACAAGAAAAATCTCTCAACCTCAGTTGGCCCCTCACGTTCTCTAATTTTTTCTCTGTTTTCTTGGCAACCATAAGATGTATTTGTTTGGTTGGCGAGAAAACAAAGGAAAAACAAGGAAAAGTGAGGAGAGAGAGACCTCAATGGAGACTGCACTGGTCTTAAGCCATAGAGTTGATTGTAAATGTCCTTGGGGGAAGATCACATATTGTGTGTCGCATGGTGAAATTTAATGTCTTCCCTCCATATGCAGCTCCTAATAATTGTAATTGATATTTGCCTTGTTAAAATCAATTTCAAAGACATCATACACCAAAAAGAACTCTCACATGTAAATATTGCTTGGACGTTGAACCATGCGGTATCAATCAAGTTTGTAGCACATTAATTAGTCATTTGTTTGTTTGTTTACTTCAATTACAAATAATAGGGAAAAAAAAAGTGTTTGCATGTAAAATTATGGCAAGTTCTTATTTATTTAAGCTTCAATTTTATTTTATATTAATTGTGGTTTACTTGTCAGATAATTGCTAATAATCTATTTGCTGCCATGTCAGATATGCAGCCACTAGATAGAGTGCGACCTGGACCCGACGATCTTACCCAGTTGACCCGGCAGCCGAATCATCGGTCAACTCCACTTTGGAGCCATGCCGCCGACGAGGTATGTAGTTGTATTATTAATACATGTCTGTTTTATAATTACCTCGTGTGCACTACCTAACATAAGACTCGTCCCTGTGCAGGAGGTGCCTGGCATGCTAAAGGTTCGACGCCGTAAATGTGCATTGCCGCAGGGTGGGCTAGACCCACGTATCATGCAATGCATAGATGTAGCAGGTTTGACCGGTTTATTCAAGGTTCCTGATATGGAGGTCGACCACGCGTTGATCACGGCCTTGGTTGAGCGGTGGCGTCCGGAGACGCACACGTTCCACTTTCCCCATGGAGAAATGGGTATCACCTTGCAAGATATTGAGGTGATGCTGGGGATTCCGGTGGATGGGTTGCCTGTTACTGGGAGTACATCCAAGCAATGGAACGTGCTGTGCCGAGAGTTGTTGGGCCATGAACCTCCGCCCGTGATACCAAACTCAAACAAGTCTACCCTTACTGGGGCGAGGATAAAATACATCTGGCTTGATGAAAAGTTTCCCGCTCCCCCAGCTGCGGATGCCGGCGACGAAGTCATACAACAACATGCCCGCTACCACATACTTGTACGGATGGGGGCCCTGTTGTTCATGGACAAGTCTGCGGACCGGGTGTCACTGTTGCCTTTGCAGTTGCTCAACCCAATCAGCAATGCGAGACGGTATAGCTGGGGCAGTGCAGCATTGGCCTGGCTCTATAGGCAACTTTGTAGTGCATCGAAGAAGGAAGCGATGCAGATTGGAGGAGCAGTCTTGTTGGTGCAGCTATGGGCCTATTCAAGGTTCCCACGACTATGCCCTGTTGTGAGGCCGCCTCTACCTCCAGTGCACTCAGGGCCCCTTGCCATTAGGTACGTTCATTGAGTTCTCGTTACTCAAGCTAAGTGTCTCTTAGGAATAATCATTTACGTGTAATAGTATATTACATTTTATTTGTCTCTTTGATATAATTGGAAATATGTGAAACTAAGAAACAAAAATAAACTATGTGAAATATAAAGCAAAGTTTGTTAAATGACTAGTTTAGTAACGAGCATTTGTTGACACCCCATGTTTGCTAGGTGGAGCGGGCCAAAATGCACCGCAGAGCATGCCACACACGTCCTTGCTGCGTACCGGACGTCGCTGGCTACACTACGGGCAGAGCAGGTACCCGGTTAACTTACGTCCTCAATTTGAGGTTTTTATTTTCGTTTCCCTCAAGTATGTTTCCAAGTTTTTATTTTTAGTTTAGTTTGAATTTTTGGATTGTTGTAGGAATGAGTTGATTTCAGACTATTGGTTCCATCCCATCATTTTGTTTGATACTAGGATTTTCAACCCATCATTTAACTCAATTGGAATGTGAAGTACATCACATTAGAACTTCCATTCGCAGCACCTGCATGAATACGAGCAACCATAAACTCACAAATTCTAAACTGTTAAATCAAAGGCTTCAATTCTTTTATTTTAACCTAGCATAAACAAATATTCTATAATCCAACAATTTTAAAACCTTATATTTGGAGACTTCTTATTATCAAAAGTAGGGGTGTACATGTGCATGGGTCGAATTGGTTTGGATTGAAGGGTTTTTTCCAACTCAACCTAAGAATGTCGGGTTGAGAAATTCCTAACTCATTACATGTGTAAAAACAAACGCAACTTGACTCGCGTGAGTCAGGTTAAGTTGGGCTGGATCAATGGGATATATTTAAATTTAGTCATATATATATTAAGTAGAATTTGGCTATATCCTTGATTATGTACGGAAACGTTTGTGATTTACACCCAAACAAACAAGAAAGAAAGAAGAAATTGTCCCTTTCCAAGATGTTTGAACTGAAAAAGTAACTTACCTATGTATATGTCTTTCGAAAAAGCATGTGCAACATGCGCAAAAGATTTTGTTTTAATTGTTTTAATTGCTTGTTGACTTCATTCTGTTAATATTTTGAACCCAATCTTGCTGTTCCTTTGCTTTCTGCCTAATAATCCCTAAAGATTTTGTGTACGAATAGAATCAATAAACTCCATGCTTTCCATTTTACATATCACAAACATAATCTTTAATTAGTATGATGTCTCACTATCACAAACATAATCCACTTATGCAGATTGTATGGGAGCCGTACACGCATACGTTGGGCTCCCTGCCTGCGTATTGCACTGTCGGGCAGCATATTTGGAGGGCTGAGGTGCCGTTGATATACTTTTGGATAGTGGAGGGGCATCATCCCGAGCGGGTCCTCCGTCAGTTTGGGATGAAGCAACCAACTCCATCTGTTGTGGATACGTCGGTTGTCCTTCACAAGATATCCCTCCAGGGAAAATGGGAGAAGGATTGGGAGGCAGAACATGCTGTCTTCATTCAGCAATGGGCCAACCGAGTGACTGAAGTTCGCGGGGCCCCTCTCTTGGACGGTGATGATACATACCTCATTGAGTACATGACGTGGTACAATCGCAACACAAGGCGGTATATAACACTAGAGTCTGCGTACTGGGAACTCATGGTGAGGCAACAATTCCTATTTTATGTATGAAACCATTGTTCGATTAAATATCTTCAGCAGCTTTATCATGCATGCAAAACTCCACAATTATTATTGTTGTTACATCTCTATGAGTTTATCTTTCATTATGTTTTTATGCTACTGCATGATTTAAGTTGTTCATAAATAACTGAACAACTTACATTCAAATTTTAAAAAGGGTGGGTTGGGTTATTCTTTTATTTTTATTTTTTGTTTTTTGTTTTTGGTTGGCTTGTAATTTCAAACGGACGGTGCAACTCTTTTTAGTAGTGATAAATTCACATTTCATGATAGCTAATTACATATTCCTTGATAGATATTACCCTACTAAACTGTTGGTAGAATTCAATTTCCAACATCTTAAAGGTCATTTAAATTCTTGCAAGTATGCAGCAAGGATATGTTATTCACCACTACATTCAATTATGATATATGTTGTAACTGATGATACTTCCCTTAATGTTGGGCAATTTCAGCTCGTGTTTGATATTTTCAATTGTCATCCATTCGGACGTGTACCTTAGGAAATAATAACTTCATAGTATGTGTCATAATTGCAGTATGATCTTAATGGAGTTGTAACTTCAAAATATATGTCCTGATTGCTGTATGATATTAATGGAGTTGTAACTCTAGTGAAGCCTAGATACACAAATGATAAAAGATATTTTCACTTGTGCTAAGATTGAACTTATGTACAACCAACCAACCATACGTGTTTCACGGAAGTATTATCTCAAAGTTTAGATTGCATACCCATAAACATAACAGGAAATAGAACATTCGTGACTGCTGGGGTGGAACTATAAATTTATGCACAGGGGGGTCCAACCCCTATTTTTATATGCAATCTTTTTAAAGATGTTTAATAGTTATAACTAATATAAGGAGTTCATTAGCTATGTTTACTACTTTTTTCTTTTTATTTTGGAACAGATTTATCCAACTTTTGCATCATACCTATGTTTTGCTTTTATGACGCCGCCCTTGTTTTGTAGGTTCGGACAATGATTAGGTCTATACGGAGGTGCGACGAAGGTTCTGACATGCACAATGACCTTACATATACACTACAGCTTGTGGAGGAGCTAGGCCGACTTAAATTGGCGGATGCGCTTGCAGAAGCAGTTCACATTGGTACACAGGGCCCGGGTCATGGCGGGCAAAGTGGTGGGTCTCGTGGGGGTGGACGTCGTGGGGGTGGCCGAGCTGGTCGCGGTCGTACGACTGAGCCGAATCCCATCTACGAGGAAGGGGATGACTTGGGTGCAGAAGAGGCATGGCTTGGCACTGATTGGGTACTGTCTGACGATGGCGGCAGGACACCACGATGCTCATCTAGCACTGGTGCTGGGCCATCCCATAGCGCCGGTCATGAGGGCACTGTTCCACCCCAGCCTACGTCCCATGGTGCTAGCACAGACTATGCGGACCCTCCCCGTATGTCGCCTGCAGTTTTCAGCGGATCTGCCCAGGATGGTGGATGCATATTTGTCCCCACACCAGGCATGCCCACCCCACCTCTAGTGCATGTGGACCCCACCATGCCCTCTTCATCTGCAACCCCCCACGAAGATGCTTTACAGCTTGAGCTGATACCGGCCGAGGACATTGAGCCTATACAGATTGAGCAGATACCGGCTGAGGACATTGCGCCGGTGGAGGGTTTGCGGAGATCACGGCGCCCTCCTGCGCATGCTCCCAGTTGCGGGACCGGTGATGGTATGTACTTTGTCTACACTTCCCATCTTCTTACCTACTTATACTGCGCATTTGATTGGTTATGTTAATTTAATTATGCTGTTGTGTCTGATGAAACAGGTAAGATTAGACCTGTCAGGGCATATGGGCGGAAACGAAAAGATCATTAAATGCCTATTGAACTCAATGCTTATACTTCCGGCCTCTAGGTGACTGGATATTTTCATTTCTGTTTTCTTATAAAGTTGTATCTTTTTTTTTGAGCGAATATATGGTGGAAACGAAATGGCCATTGAGCCTGATTGTCCCTATGTGCTTATTCTTCATGTGTATAGGTGGCTGTGCATCTTGGTGGCTGTGCATCCGTTTGTGGATCATTGCTTGGGGACTTGTATTGGCTTATTTAGTGTGTTTGTTGTCAACAAATTGTTACATGTAGGATAAAACCCATAAGGTGTATTTTATGTACTGATATATTAGGAAGTTTTTCTGGGCTTTGAATTTTTATTGCAAATGGACAAATGCCTCGATTGGTATTGATTTGAAGCCAAACTTTGTTGTATTTTGATATGTTGTTAGCTGGAGTGCCAAACTTGTTTGTAAGAGAGATTTTAAGTGGCATTGGGGTTTTTTTTTTTTTTCTTTTGAGAAACAAATGTGCGGCTTTTGTGATAAGCAAGAAGAAGTAAGTTGATACATTTCGGGGTCGAGTTTGATGAGTTTATGCGGACCAATGGCACAACCAAGTCCTTTGTAGCACAACAAGAATCTGAGTCTCTACAATGCTTGGCGCCATGACTATAAGAGCTTTTGCGGAGGAAGACCGATTCTTTTAAAAGAATCTTGAACTACTTGTCAGAAATGCTAGTCCTTTTTCCACAGTTTTGCAGCAAATGAGTGGTTTACAGTGAACATAACTCGATTTCCTATAAATCGAGATATGTGGTACACATAAATAGGCTTCTTGTGATTTACAATGAACAGAACTCGGTCTCAGAGAGATCGGGTTCTGTGTAGACCCTCCTGTACAGTTGGATTCCTCTTGGACTGCATCTGGACCAGTCCAAAATATATGGGCTTGATGGGGAAGTCCAGTGAACATAACTCGATATATTAGTAATCAAGTTATATATAACTGGGTTCTTGAAATGTACACATCATGTAACTCGAGTAACTAGTAATCGAGTTATATTTAAGTAACTCGATTTACGTATAATCGAGTAATTTTCGGGATTTATCCCCACCAATATAAACCCCATAGTTCTGCAGAACCTGCAGCTGTGCGAAATTACATCTTCGATTGCTGTCGCTGCATCCGGCCGGAATCGACCATTTCCTGCGGAAGTTCTTCGAATATTTTACATAGTAAGAGTCTTTTAACATTTTGTTGTGTTTAAAGTCACACATTTGTGGTGCGTTATTGTCAAAATTTTTATTCATGCTTCAAAGTTCATTGTCTATGTAGATTGTGATGAAGATGGGTGTTTGGGTAGTCAAATGCATTTTTGGTAGTAGGTTGTCTTCGACTAGTATCATTCTACTAAATGAACTTCCCAGTGGCGCCATATGTGTGTGGTAGTCCTTATGCTGTTTGTATGCCTGAACTGTACATTGTGCAATTTAAAGTTTTTTGTACAAGTTGGTGAAACTTACTACATGTAGCTAGGAATTTTGAAAATGTGTCAGGTCCTACATCCACTTGTATGTTTCCTGTATTATAATGTTGAACATGCTGTTAGAATGCTTGTGATCGGTGCGTGACATTATTGATCATTTTGACAAAAGTCAATATGTTAACAAATTGCATGTTGGCTCTTTGAGTTCAACTAAAGTTCATATACTCTAGGTCTCTATCTTCAAATTACAGGTCCACTCGGACCAAAATGCATTACATTTATTTAACCAACTAAACAACCCGTGAATAAGAATATTGTTTTTTCATTGTGTTGTTGTAAACTGCTCTAGACAGTATATTGTATGGATTATTTTATACACATGGTAGTGCGTTAAATTTGGCAATTTTTTTTCTCCGCTTCAAACTTCATTGTTTATCTCATCGTAATGCGGTATTTGGTTATGTTTTTGTGTGAGCTAATCGTGTTTCCACTACTGACCATCAGTTAGTTATGGCTCCGAAGAGGGCTAAGAGGGGAAAATGCAAAGCTGCATCTGAACCTGAAGTGGTGTTTGATCAATCAAGGTTCCTCACGCCCGAGAATGAGCAAACCTTTGAAACCTTGAATAAGCGTAGGCGTATTTGGGGAGAAAGGCAAATCAATCTACACGAACTGCATCCTTCCATCTGTGAGAATCTACAGTCTAGGCATTGGCTGTCCCTGTGTACAAACATACAACCCCCTCCAGCTGAGTTGATTAGAGAATTCTATTCGAATCTATCGGTGCATGAGGATCTCGTGGGTCACAAGGTGTCATCGTCCATTCGTGGTGTACCGTTTACAATAACTAGGGAGCGCGTATCTAAAGCTCTTGATGTACCTATAATTCGTAGACCTACTTATCCATACACTATGTCTCCTCATGTTGATGATGTTATGGATGTCCTTTGTGGACGATCAGTCACTCAGGGTTCTAACCGAAGTATTAGCTCAAGTGAGTTGACTGAGCTTAATTATATCTTTAGGATAGCTTGTCACAACATTTTCCCTATCTCTCATATCCATACAATCCCTATACATAGGTGTTTCTTTCTGTACGCCTTCGTCACCAATAGTTCCATCTGTTTTCCTTCCCTTTTCATCGAAACCATTGTGGAGGTGCATAGGAGCAAGTATAAGAGGCATGGTTTGTTTTTTCCAGTTCTCATCCATAGGGTCCTCAAATATTTAGGATTAAATAATTTTCCTTCCCAAGAGTTGGTTCACATCCAAGCCCCCATAGGAGCCAAATTTCTGAAACAGCGAAGTGCCCAAAAGAAGGTTGTCGACCCTAGTGTTGGTCCATCCAACACACCACAAGTACGGTCTACTACTGCAGATGTTCCAGATGAGGCCATGCATGGGGATCCCGCAGTTGCTGTTGCCGAGGATGGTGATGATGACGTAGATGTTGACACTGCTGATGATACATGCCCTCTTCCTCCATCTCTTCATGCTATGATGGAGACCATTATGACAACTCAAGCAACCCATGGGCAGATTCTACATGGTCTTCTTGCCGAGGTTGCAGCTCTCCGAGCGGACGTAGCTGACTATAGACGTCCAGTTCCACCGTCTGACTCTTCATGATTGCCATTGCCCATTGTACCGAAGGCGGGGACGAATTTGTTGTAGTTGTTGTAGCAAATTCATTTGATTGTATGACAATTATATGAACTGGCTTTAAGGCAATTGTATATTTTGTTATTTGAGTGGCAATTTGACACACATGGTATCCGTGGAAAGTAGTTGATATATTAATATGATGGCTAGTTTCATGCCCATCGTTACTATTATTAGTATTATTGCAATGGTTGTATATAACATTAAGTAGATCCAAGTCAGTGTGTACAAAATATTTATTTCATAATTCTGTACGGCACTCACATGTTATTAGATTATAGTAATTATTAATACAAATTGAAGGTTTGTGAAAGCACAATTAGTTTGCAGGGTTTGTTGTTGACGATGAACCACCTAGGAGATTTTCCTCTGAGTGGAGGGGCTCAAGCTATATATGCACTTAGGGCAACTGTTTGTATTGGAGGTTTTGCTTTTCAGTCATGTATTTTTCACTAATTGTATTTTTCATTAAAGGTTTAATGACCGAAGGTAATGAACACCGTGATGTTTACACACAATGATGTTTAAAATGACTTGAAAATGGCCAAAGATAATAACACACTGTGATCTTCAGAATTTGTTTTGTGAAGGATTTAAACAATTAATAAATTAATATAGCGAAATTGTAGCGTGAAAGACAAAACATGGATACCTATACCGAAGTTTGAAGATGACCAAGTTCGAACTCTGAACGCACGTCACCAGCCCGCTGCTGTAGCACCAACTGTAATAATATCAAACGTCTTCAATCGTAGCACATGCGCCAACAGACGCAGCTGTTGGCGCCAAGTCATGTTCGCAGTTATGCACTAGAAGTATCAACAGCTCGACATTGTTTCACACCCACACTCACGTGAATACACAATTCTAAATTTGGATGCGTATATGTCACATTTACATCTAATGTTGCAACTACTGCCCACCTTTGATGCGACATTGGGAACATGTAAAATCCTGTTTAGATTGCAGTGGTTTTCCAGCATGTACTGACATGACAAGCCCTAGCAATTGAAATTTTAATTAAATAGTAGACCGTGAAATGAGGTTATAAATGCTGATATAATGTTAACTTTCTACCCTACTAACTTTGTAGATTGATTAAGCTATGAGTCGCAACGCCTCAACATCAAAGCGTACAATGCGAAACAAGTTTGGTTCTACTTCAACAAATGCATCATCACAAGTTCCAACAGATCAACAGCTACATACATACACAGACCACTATGGAGGGATATGGGTTGGGAAGAAGAGAGATTTCGTTAATATGCCAATATACACGTACGAGAGTCTTGGAAGCGTCGGGCACATCATGGTTGGGAAACCTACAAAACTAAGTACAGATACCACTGCAATAGAGTTCACTGTTGCAGAACAAGCGGAACCACCATGGTCAACCCTATACGAGAAGAGGTGTGAGTTAGAGGTGTATTGTCGATGGCACGGGTTACGAGTTCCTATGGCACGCTCAGCCGAGTTACCTAGAGATGAACCTGCCAACATACTTGCTCGTCTTGAAGAAGAGAACAATCAAATGCAAAGACGACTAGACCGTTTTCATGCAATCCAAAAAGCTAGGAAACATCTAAAGGGGAAGGCGCAACAGCGAGCCATCAAGTCTATTAATGAAATTACTACATTACATGATGACATAGATATTTCAGACTTCTCAGATTCAAGCAATGATGATTTCCAAAAATTTCTACCTACGAACATTAGACGTTGTTGTTAATGTCTACACATTATGTGCAATACATAATGTTGTTGTTAATGTCTGACAAATGATGATTATGTACGTTCAACTTTTGCAACTCTAAGGATTAAATGTTCATTAGTTTTGGCTAAGTTTATGTGAAATCAGTTTCTCATTTCTTCCCTGTTGTTCTTTGTTGCTACATTCAAGTGATGTGCTTTGGTTGGACAATGTCCTTTACTTTGTAATGTAGGAAAAACCATAGGAAGTGAAATGCCTCCAAATTATATTTATTGCACATTACTTTTAGGAAAATTTAATAGATTCAATACATACAGACTCATCCAAAGCACATAGACCAACCGCACATATGATTCAATAATACGAATAATTCATTTATATGAGTTGTTTGAGTCGCGGTATCATATACACGTATCTGTGTATCTTAGTTCTTATAGTGTCCTACTTTATATAGATACATTACAGAAAGACTCGGCCAAACCGAACTAACCACTCAGTTACTGAAAATCCATATGCCTCACACAACACACTGTTTCATAGTATTTGGTTTGCTTAGAAATAGGGTAAAGGCCTAAAAGCCTGATCAGCCTCTAAAATGTTTCATTCAAGTTATTGGTTTGTTATAGCGTTGCTCCAAAGTTCCCTGAAATGTTTGTAAGGGAATATGGGGATAAAACCCTCCAGTGTTGCTAGTATTATTCTGCACGTAATAGCAAGTGAGATTGGAGAAGGCTAACACAGCTCTACACTATTCAGCTAAGTCATGTTCGCAGTTCTGCATGTGCTGGTCAACAACTCGGCACTGTTAAACCCTGTTCAGTCATATCATCCATGCTCACGTGAATAAACAGATATGCAACATTTTGCAATGCACTATTTTCAAGGATTCAGAGGATCCCTCAATAGTGTAAGCAAAATTTTGGGGGTGAGCTGTCCACCATTGCTACGCTTGATTGATGCAGTGTTGCATGTGATGCTCAATAGCTCGACACTGTTGAACCCTGACCACAAGTACCCATTCCCACTCACGTGAATACACAGAGCATCACTGACAAGTTCATGCTCAGGTGCTTCGCACTGTTGAACCCTATCCAATCATATCACCTACACGCACGTTAATACACCTTTAGCAATGCACGCTTAACAGCTTTTGCAATGCACCGTTTTCAACGATGCAGAGCATCCCTGAAAAGTTTATGATACATTTATCACAGCTCAGCAATATCTCGTCAAGTCATGTCAGATGAAACACATCAGTGTTGAGTAGTATTAACGTGAATAAATACGCAACCTCTTTTGCAGTACACATCACCAGCTTGCTGCTGTAGCACAAGCTATAGCCATATCAAACAGCTACCTCAGCGAATCACATGCACCAACAGACGCCACTGTACAACCAACTCATGTTTGTAGTTTTGCATGTGCTCATCAACACCTTGCCACTGAACAATACACTGTCGAGTCATATCATCTTTATTCACGTGAACACTTACTCTTACATGTAGTCACATCCACGTGAATACTTGCCCTTGCAAAACCCCTATATAAAGTCCCATTTACATCTACCCTTGCAAAACATCTACACATACCGATCTAAAGTCACATTTTCCAATGTCGATGCGCAATTGGATGCTACCTCATTTTCCAGATAACTATAGAAGGGAAAGAGATTCCGACGAGAGGGAATACTATGCAGGATTACGGCGGGAGTGGGACTTTCGTATGAATGAGTCCAACGCTCTACACAATGATCTCCTGCGACTTGGAGCGCCTCTTGTCGACCGTAGCTCACTCGCATTGCCACGACGAAACATGCACCAATATGAGCGTGCAGTTACTAAAATAAAAAAAGAAAACAATCTTATGATACTTCGTAGGTCCAGGTATCACATGCTACAACTAGCGGAGGAGCTGGCCGCAGCAACGAATAGGCAACTCACTCCGGCAGAACGTAACAATGTCCTCAACTATGAGGACTACTTGTCAGAATGAATGTCTATGTGGTGTGTGTGTTATGTCTAGTGTTAAGTTAATAATGTTAGTGTAAATTATTTTAAGTTTTCTGTGTTATGTCTTACGTGCTTATTGAAAATCATCATGTGTGGGAATATTTAACATTTATGCGTTATGTGAAAATAATCTAGATTATGAATAACATGCATGCTCCTCACAATCAATAATAACGTTTACATAGTACAAATGCAACAACGGTGACACACATACATAGTTAAGCAAAATAGTTCTCCAACAAAATCTAATAACACCACGACACGATTACTCTTCATCTGACATCTCCACGTCTGATTGATAAATGGGATCGGCAAGAAGTGATTGCATGAACTGTGCATGCTCGTACCACCCTTCCTCCACTGACTCTCGAATCTCGACTTGGGTTCGATATCGATTAAGACATATCTTCATTCGATTATTTTCTTCTCTTATGCGGTTCAATGCTTTACGAAGTTCGTCGATCGTGTCTCTAGGCATCTGCGATGCGAGTTGCCGAGGCACTGGCAACTTAAAACCAACCAGCTCATCATAAAACATTTGCTGTTCACGAAATAACCAAGCCCACTCCTGTCTCATGGTATTGTGAACAACAGCACTATTTCGCAAATTCGGATTGATTGGATAGCTGAACTCATCTTCTAATACCCAACAACGACCCATAGCAGTGAACACATCATGAGGCCTATAGATTTCTGGGTTGCCAGAACCAGACATTGACACTTTATACAATAACACCAAATGATCTAGTTAGTTAACAGTGTGCATCAACTGTTGGAAAATAATGTACTGCTGCATAAAATGGTACACGACAAAGACATTCATAAATTTGTGTACTATTCCACACTAAAAATTAAATACTACCACTAACACTAACATTTGACCATGTGCAAACAAATTGTTGTTAATGTCTACCCATTGTGTTCAATACATAATGTTGTTATAAATGTTTGACCAATGTGATTATGTGCAATACAAAATGTTGCTATAGTAAATATTTCATTCTATTGTGGCCAATGTTTACTACAACAAACAACCAAATGGGAGAAGGTGTTGATCTAAGTTTTCTACCTACTGTGACTTTTCTACAACAAACAACCAAAGATTTCAGTATAATATCAAATAAAAATATCATTGCCCTAAAATTCTGCTGTGAGTTTTCTACCTGAGATGATACAAACTTCAGTTGAGTCCGAAAGCTGTTGATCTGAGCAGAGTGGGGATTCAGCATAAATCCATAAACAAAATGGGAGGAGGTGGTGTGGATAAATTATACGCGAGTAACTCGATTTTTCGAAGTACGAGTACACTTTATAACTCGATATTTCAATAATCGAGTTATATTAAAACCATATATCCGTACGCCTGACACAACAAAGTCTTAAAACAGGTGTAATAGCAGCGTATCTCGATATCACAATAATCGGTTATATTACTCGATTAATATATAACCGAGTTATTCAGGGATTTGAAAAACAAAATGCCACGCTGGGCGTACGTGTGGACGGACAAACCTTATTATAACTCGAGTAGTCTATAATCGAGTAATTCATATAACTCGGCTTTGATATTATCGAGTTATAAAACAGGGGCATTTCCCTATTTAGTTTGGAATGAAGGGCAAACGCATGTTTAATTTTCTGGAAAAGGGCAGAAGCCCATTTTGTCCCTTTCCTGCATGCTACTGCCTTGACATTGTCCTCTATTGACGGGAGAAACAAACTTTCTGAAAGTGCTCCAATCACATGGCCACACAAGTTTCTGATCACCACGCCAACACATGCCATTTGCGTATCCTGGAAAACAGCTCTGTCGAAGTTCGCTTTACACTGCGTGCTTCATGGCATCCAATTGCTATAGGTTGTGAGTGATATGCGGTCCATAGCAGTCAATGCCTCGGAAAGTCCTTGAAGTTGGGTTGTTAGTAGGAGTGGCAATTTTTATCTATGAACCCGCCTATTACCCCCCCTTATTTGAATAAGTCTTAACCTAATCCATTTGAGTATTTGGGTTAAATGGATAAAAACTCATTTGGTTATTTAATTAGATGGGTCTAAATGGATAAATCCACTAATAACCACTAAACCCATCTAAAATTTAAATTTAAATAAACCCACAAAAACCCACTAAACCCTTCTAAAATCAAACACACTTTACCACCTGCTCTTCGACATTTCCTACAATTTCCTCATCATCCAAACAGACTCGTAAGAAATGCAAAACCAAAAATAGCACAAGACCACATTCTCGGCAACAAAACATACAATATAGAACACTGCTGATGACCTTGAAAATTAGAAAATCACTCATCCAAACTAATAGCAAAATACTAAAAAAGCAAAAAAAAAAAAATCCAAATCCAAATCTAAACACCTACACTTCCTTACACTCCCAGCGCATGTTAGCAAACCTGTCCTCTTCGCCGCTATTCCTTTGTCATCAATGGCTTCCATTTCTTCTCCGATGAACAAGTTATCGTCATCCGTACAACCACTGGGACGAATAAGGGTTTTGAAGAAACAATCTAGACCGTCGGAGGATGCTGCTCAGAAAAGTATGGGGATCGATCTCCAACCGGTCCAAGTTGTCATCGTCAGATTGTAACCAAATTTTCTCATCGTCGCCATTGTCATTGTTGTTACCGTCACTAGGGGCGTTCGATCAGTTACCAGCGGATATATCAATGCAGATACTGAGAAAGCTTGGAGCTAAGGATGCTATGAAAATGAGCGTGGTTTGTAAGTCTTGGAAATCGCTCATCTCCAATAATCTTCTCTGGATTTTCTTCCTCTAGAACCAGGCATAAGAGTCTTGGGACTCTTTTCTTCACCGAGACCAACTTTGTTTGGATTCCAAGAAAGTTAGGAGAGAAAGGAAAGTTTAAGTGATGAGTTAGAGAAAAGTGTTCAACACGTGCGCTAATGCGTTTGTGGCAATATTGAATTTTTTTTTCCTTTTTTCTTTTTTTTGAGAATCAACAACAATATTGAAATTAAATGGGTTAAATAAGTGGGTTACTAATTAAATGGATTGGGCAGATAATGGATAATTAATTTATATATAAATGGGTCATAAATGGATAAATGGGTAATTACATACCCAACTCATTTATGACCCAACTTGCCCATTTGCCACCCTTAGTTGTTAGATATTCCTACAGCCGATACATTGAGTCTCGATAAATGCTCAAAAATGGTAGGCACAGATTCTTCAATCTGGAAGCATTTCAGGTATGCCAAGCCACAAAGGCAAATCTCTCTGCTAAGTGATGCTAGTCGCTACCTGTACTTCCAATCCATAAATCACAAAAGTCCACAAACCGAGCCATGAGCTAGTTTCTAAGGCATGGTTCTTCCCACCAAACTTCTTTCAATGCCTGACTGCCCCATAACGCATGGATTACATCCTCCACAGCCTCCTAGCACAAGTCACAAGTGCTATTTTGGGGTCACATTCCTAGCTTAGAGGTTCTTTTTTGTGGGGAGCAATTCACGGCATGATTGCCAAATAAAATGTTTGATTTTATTTGGGACTGCCAGTGCCCAAATATTCTTTTAGAACCTACTGTGAGTCAACGATTTTGATAGGCCAGAACTGGGAGCTTCGGATAGGATTTTATATGCACTCTTGGTCAAATATCGCCCCGATTTTGTACCAGTCTAGATGAGTGTATCTGGTGTTTGCCGAGAGCTGAATTGAGCGCCAAGAATGGTCACTGCTTCATGAGGACAAAATTCAAACCATACCCGTTCCTCGCCCCAGCGTGGACCATTATCGTTAATGAGAGAGCAAACTAGAGCATTGTTAGGCAGGTTTATTTGTGGAAATATGATGCAGCTTGAGTGCAGATCAGGAAGCCATTTATCTCCACGTATAAGAACCTGCCTTCCATCACCAATGCATTAGGTCGAGCCCCATTGCACCACTATTCTCGCTTTTAGGACGCTTTGCCAGGTATAAGAACCAGTGAGCTTCACCTCATTGTCCAACACAGAGCAGTTGGGAAAGAATTTTGCCTTGAAGACTTTATAGAATAAAGACTCGGTGTTATGAACATGCCACCAAAACCAGTTTGCCCAATAAAGCAAGATTGAAGTTCTTAATGTCTCTAAATCCCAAACCGCCTTGACATTTTGGTAAACATAATTTGTCCCAAGCTATCCAGTGAATTTTCCTTGCTTCTCCCTTATATCCCCACCAAAGCTTTCGGATCAGAGATTCAATGTCTTTGCATAGGCTTTTTGGTAGTTTGAAGCAGCCTGAAGTGAAAGTTGGCATTGCTTGTAGCACGGATTTAATGAGACCTTCGCGGCCTGCTTGGGACAAAATTTTTTCTATCCGCCCTTGTATTTTGTGCCAAACTCACTCTCTTATATAGTTGAAACTCTTTTTTTTTTTTTTTTTGCTTGCCCCACAAAGGATGAGAGGCCTAAATATTTTTCATATTGAAAAGCTGTTAGGTTCTAAAAATTTAGGAATTTATGTATTTAGAACTCTAATATGTAATGTTGGCAAACCATAATCAAAACAATATGTTTAAGTCTTATTTAAGCTTGCTTAAAGTTGGTCTTTCACGTAAAGTTGGAATCGAGAGGCTGTAGATGCATTGGTGCATTTCGGCCTGGCTCGATCGATCGAATCTCAGGCAGAATGTTTTTCTGCAGAATATTCCAACTCAGCCCTAACTCATTAAATGTTTTAGGTTTTCCGTTTTTACCCTAGGTATATAAAGAAAAACCCTAACCAGGTTTTAGAGTTGCTCCTGTTGTATTGTTGCTCATACTTGTCTGTTTTGTGTAAATCTCTTGTGAGATCTACAGGAGTTTTCCTTTACACAAAACTTAGAGTTTTTTAGGTAGAGATTACTTCAAAATCTTGATGATCAACTCGGTTGCTGCCATTGGAGTTTAAAGAATAACAAGCGTGGGTGCTTGTAGCTGATTGGAGAATCCAATAAAGAAGGAGTCCGTGGATTCTGAGCTTACACGTGGTCGTGTCAGTAAGTTCTACTGGTGGGTAGTAGTAGGAAGTCAAGCGGGGAGCTTGTAAGTCCTTTTGTATGAATTTCAATTCTTTCATAGTGAATTCAGGTTTACCTTGAGGATAGTTAGGTCAAATCCTCCCCAGATTTTTTACCGGTTTAGTTTTCCTGGGTGATCATATCTTGTGTTATTTTTTATTCAGCTCCTTTATACTTTTGATATAATTGTATGTTTATGATAATCTAGAATTGCATAATTTGACTAAGTAACAACTTGGCTAATTAACTAGTTTAATTTGGTTGGTTTAAAGGGTCTAAATCCATTCAAGTGGTATCAGAGCAAACAAACCAAAAATGTTTGTACCTCAAGCACAAGATCCTATGGCACTCATTGGTGAATTGGTAAAGGCTTTGAACCTTTATTCCAATCCTGGAGTTAGAAATCACTCGAATGTGAATAAGAACCCAATGCTCGTAATGCATCTAAAAGATTTTGGATGCAAAAGACTCGATCTAATTAAGTCTTTCTGACATGGTCCTTGTGCTTCATTGCTCATTTCTTTATGACCATTGCTCTTTGATTTTTGTGTTTTTTTTTTTTTTTGTGTTTTTATTATAGGACTTGCATTGCATTACACTCATACATTTCATTCTAAGATTTATTAGTTTTCTCTTTTAAAATAATAATAAAATAAAAAAAAAAAGGGAAATGCAAAATATGTTTGGCACTATTTTTCTTGGACTTTGAAAACAAGGTTGGTCAATTTATTTACACATAACATATCTTATGTATCTTGTTTAGCTTTGATGAGCTTATTTATTGCACTTGACTAGTTGAAACTTTGTAATGCATGTTGTGTGGGAAAGATGTTTATGGTATTTATCACTTTGCTTGATTTTGAAGTCACATGTTATTTGACTGTCGGACTTGATCCTTTTGAGAAAGGCATAAATAACCATCTCACCACTGTTCACTAGCCAATCATGAACACCTTAGTGCATATTATAAGATTTTGTGCTCGAGAAAGTGTAGCACATGTACAAAAAGAATATAAGGTGTAGCATCGATTAATTGCTTAATGCTTAAAATTGGTGTGTACTATTAGGCTTGATGCCATTTCACATAATTAAAATTGGTATGTACTATTAGGCTTGATGCCAATCCACAAAAACAATAAATAAATAATGAGGCAAAATTCAAGAAACTTACATGATTGCAAGCTTATGTTCTAGGAAATGTGGAAGTTATATGATGTAACTCTTTAGGTGATAATCTCTTTTAAAATTCTGTGTAATGAATTTTGTAGACTTTGTGATTGATTTCTATTCACATATCACTTCACATATATCTCAAGTTTTTGCTAGTTTGTACACAATACATAAGTTACTCTTTGCTAAACACTGTACATGTAATTGTGTGTGTTTTTGGTCTGACCAACCAAGTTTAAAAATACCTTGAGTATTGTGCAAAACATTTTGTTTGCTTGAAAACTTAAAGGGAGAATGGCTAAAACTTTCTTTGGAGAAACTGGGATTAAAAATTTAGGTTTTTGAAAACGCATTCCATTACATCTCATACTTATGCATTTTGTTTAATGCTTTGAGGAGTTATATTCAAAAACTGGTTTTAGTTTTTAAAAACTATAATTTTTCTCAAAATACTGTGAGCCGCTGTCTATTTCGATCGATCCAAGCTGTTTTTTAATCGATTGAAAATATTTAAAATTCTTTTAAAAATCTCGGATTGATTCGATCGATTGAATGTAATTTTCGATCAATCGAAAGTCGCAAATCAGGTTTTTTTTAAAACACTATTCTTGACTGATTCAAACATTTTTTCAAAAGTTATTTTCAAACTTTTCTTCTCTCTCTGACTAGGCAAGGCTCTACAGTCAATTTTTTGTTGTTTTCCTCCAAATTTTTTGCAAAGATTCTCTTTCCTCAAGCCGGTAAGTCTCTTTTGCCCTTCTTTTTTGAGTTTATTTACATTTTTCATGCATTTACACTCAAATTTTCGAACCCTTTTCTTTTTGGGATTTTTGTTGATTCAAGTCCAAATTTGTGCTATTGATCAATGGGTTTTTATGGGGACATGATATAAACATGATCTTGCTAGTTTAATTTGGTCAATTTTGGGGTTTGTGAAAAATTGAAATTTCTAGGGTTTGTATTAATTCTGATTTGGGATTTTTATTCAATTAAATTGAAATTGATGAAATTAGCTTGTTGTTTTGATGTAATTAAGCATTATAATCTGTGTGTTGTGTTATGTAATGCTCAATTCATCAATTTGTTTCAAAATTCTCAAGTAGTTTTTCAAATTTTTAGGGTTTTTGTTAGAAACTCTATGCTCAAGCCAATTTTGTGCTAATTGATCTTAATTTGAACTTTGCTTACTGCATTAGTGCATGCATCATGACATTGTGGTTGTTCATGCATCATATAGATTTTTGTTCTATCTCTTTTTGTGCTAACTTGCAGTCTACCCTTGGTCTTTGTGTTATTTTTTGGTTTTCTCTTTGTATCTCTGTCCTTTCCTTAGCACTATGCCTAGGAAGACTAGGGCTCGTAGGTCTACCCCGTCACCTACTCCTTCCCCTCTTTCCTTTAACCGTGAAAGGTTTCCGAGTGAGAAAAACCAAGAAACATATGAGAAGCTGAACCTTAAGAGAAAGATTTGGTCTAAGCGTTCTGTCATCTTAGATGAGCTTGATCCTGCCATTAGGGCAAACTTTAAGCGTCAGGGCTGGTTAACTCTGTTGGATGTTTCTGATCCTCCTCCTCCAGCTACCCTGATTAGAGAGTTCTTTTCGAACATCTCTATCCGCGTCTATGATTCCAATACTTTGGTAAAGAGTTGGATACAATGCGTAGAGTACTCCATTACTCCTTATGTAGTGGCTGATGCTCTTGGGGTACCCTTGGTCCGGCACCTTGTCTACTCTTATGATGAGTCTCCTGTTTTGAGTGATGTCATGTCTTACATCACTGGGTCCTCTATCCAGTAGGGTTCTAATCCTAGGATCACCTCTGCTGTGCTTTCTGAGTTGCACTACATCTTCTTTAGGATAGCGCGTCACTCTATCTAGCCCATTTCTCATCTTTACACCATTCCTCTCGAGTGATGTGTATTTTTGTACGCTCTTGTCACTAATGATCCTATCAGTTTTCCTCATTTGTTTCTTCGTTCTTTGAACGAAGTTTATAGGAGTTCATCTTCTTCACATGCTCTTGTTCATCCTATTTTCATTCATAGGATTTTACTTTATCTTGATCTTAGTGGTTTCCCTTCCTCTGAGCCTGTTCATGTGATTGCTCCTTTAGGTGCGTCTTTCTTAAGCAAAGGGCTGCTCACCTTCAAGCTGGCTCGAAACACCCTAGTTCTGAGCCTTCTGGTTCCACACCTCCTCCCTCTTCTTCTACAGGTCCTGCTAGTGAGGCTGTTCCTGATCCTGATGCTGCTGTTGCTGATGTTCCTCCACCTCCATCGAATGACTTTGATATCTGTCGTACTTTGGAGACTGTCATGACTGTTCAGGCAACTCATGATCAGATTTTGGTGGACTTGCTTGACGAGATCTGTGCGTTACGAGCTGATCTGGCACATCTTCGTTCACCCTCACCACCTCCTTTTGATGATGGATTGTGATTGCCTTTTGGCATTCCGTCACAAAAAGGGGGAGTAGACTTTGTAGAGGAGTTTTGTAGTTAGGGGGAGAGTTTTTTTTTTTTTTTTTTTTTGCTTTGAGGAGCTAATGGAGATAATGGAGATATTAGATTGTATCTAGGTGCTTCACTATGTATATCATTTTTTTTTTTTTTTTGGATATTCATGTTAGGGGGAGTTACATTGTTTTTTGATATACATGATATATACACGATTCTTGTGTCTTTGGATTCACTGTTTACTGTTTTATATTTATGAGATTATTCATTGATATATGTTTCTGTGTGAATCATACAAGAATGTTATACCTGTTTATTTACTATTTTCTGCCACACATGCGTTTATGTGTTTGTTGAGTGTTTCAGGAATATACAAGTTGATTCAATTGAGCTGCTGTCTACACTTGCAACTGATGGATAGTAATTAGAATTGAATTTTAGTTTTTATGAGCATTATTTATGTAAAGGGCTTTCTCTTGTAAACTTTGAGCTTTAGTTTGTATTTTGTCACGGATTGCCAAAGGGAGAGTTTGTTAGGTTCTAAAGATTTAAGAATTTATGTATTTAGAACTCTAATGTGTAATGTTGGCAAACCATGATCAAAACAATATATTTAAGTCTTGTTTAGGCTCGCTCAAAGTTGGGTCTTTCATGTAAAGTTGGAATCGAGAGGCTGCAGATGCATTGATGCATTTTGGCCTGACTCGATCGATCGAAAGAAAGATTCGATCGATAGAATCTTGGGCAGAATGTTTTTCTGCAGAATATTCCAGCTCAGCCCTAACTCATTAAACATTTTAGGTTTTCTATTTTTACCCTAGGTATATAAAGAAAAACCCTAGCCATGTTTTTAGAGTTGCTCCTGTTGTATTGTTGCTCATACTTTTCTGTTTTGTGTAAATCTCTTATGAGATCTAAAGGAGTTTTCCTTTACACAAAGCTTAGGGTTTTATAGGTAGAGATTACTTCAAAACCTTGATGATCAACTCGATTGCTACCATTGGAGTTTAAAGAATAACAAGCGTGGGTGCTTGTAGCTAATTAGAGAATCCAAGAAAGAAGGAGTCTGTGGATTCGAAGCTTGCACGTGGTCGTGTTAGTAAGTTCTACTAGTGGGTAGCATTAGGAAGTCAAGCGGGGAGCTTGTAAGTCCTTTTGTATGAACTTCAATTCTTTCATAGTGGATTCAAATTTACCTTGAGAATAGCTAGGTCAAGTCCTCCCCAGGTTTTTTACCGGTTTGGTTTTCCTAGGTGATCATATCTTGTGTTATTTTTTATTCTGCTGCTTTATACTTTTGATATGATTGTATGTTTATGATAACCTAGAATTGCATAATTTGACTAAGTGACAACTTGGCTAATTAACTAGGTTAATCTGGTTGGTTTAAGGGGTTTAAATCCGTTCAAAAGCAACCGAGACACTAAACAAATCTGAAATTCTAATTTTTGTATGATGATTTGTATTCATGCTAAAGAACAATTGGTTTTTACCACTGTTAATCTTCTGGCCCGAGGCTTGTTCATATGTTGCAAGGATGTCCAAAATTGTTTGACAATCATTATCATTTGCTCGGCAAAAGAGCAAATTGTCAACGGCAAAGACACAAACACATGCATAGGTTAAATCCTTGAATATCTATATCTGTATCAACCAATTTAATAAACATCCAGATGTGATGATTCACCTTCTAAAACAAACCATCAATTTTTCTATTTTTGAAGAAAAAATAAGTTTACCTACTTATGTAACAATAAATGTGATTGATATCATTTCAACAAAAACATGAATGTAATTGGTGTCATTTCAATAAAACAACAAATAAGTATTAAATTTTTTTTTTTTTTATATATGTTTGATGATAAAATTATATGACTTATATAGTAAAATTTATAACATTCCTAACTTTATTCAATCCATATTTAAAACACAAATGACGAATTTATAGCTAAATTTTTAACAACAACCAGCTAGGAAAAATCCACATGTAAAGGTTAAATGGACAATGTTTATTACTTATGTGTATCTACACAAGTGTGTAATAACATTGAATCATAACATGAATTAAATTCATGATTTTAATGTTATTTAACATTTGTGTGTATACACACTAACATGTAAACATGGTTTTCAAACCCAAATCGGACCATATGGTCCGACCCAATTAACCGTGAACCTCTCATAAACATGGTTCTTTTAATCCTAAGAACTAGTCTATACCAAAAAAGCAAGGAACCGTTCGAACCGTAATCCAACTGTATGGTTCTCATAGTTCCTTACTTCCTTTTGAATCTGTACACCAAAAAACTTTAAAAAAAAATATTTAAAAAAAAAAAAAAAGGAAGAAGAAGAAGAAAGGAAAAGAAACATAACTACTGGGAAACATTTCAGATTTTGGCAGGAAAAAGTAATTCTACTAGTAAGAAAAATAAAGGAAACTATAAAAATATAAAAATAAAATAACACACATGAAACAACTTATGTTGATCGCTCCGCCATTGACTTCTGCGTGTTTCTTCTTCTTTCATGAAGACCAGAAGCACACCCTCTATTTCTGTAGTGTGTGGTAGGGATGACAAAATCTGACACGACTCACGAACCCGGCATAATTAACCGGTTTATAAACAAGTCATGAGTTGAGACTAAATGAGTTCAAGTCATATTTGGGTTAACACGGCTAACTCATTTAATAAACAGATCGTGTTCATGTTCAACATATGAACCTGTCTGACTCGTTTAGCTTATAAAGTTATTAGTTATTTTGATATTATTGCTTAATTAATTGTTGCTTTTATATGTTTATTACTATATTTATATTTATTGTTGTAATTGTATATTAATTTTATATATATGGAAATCGATAAAAATTATATAGGTCTAGTGTGACTTATTAATCGAATAGATTATTAAATAAGCAATTTGTACTAACCTTTACATGTCTTGTTAATTAAACGAGTTAAACGTGTCGAGTCAACCTATTTAATAAACAAATCGTGTTCGAGTTGAGGATTTTGACATGTTACTAAACAGATTGGACTCGAGTCAACTCATATAGGCAAATACTCATAACTTGACACGACATAAATCCGATCTAGGAACACAAATGACCACCCTAGTGTGTGGTGCACAGTGCATTTCTTTTCCTTTTAACTTAATTTTGAGTCTTTTTCTTAAGTATGCAATGTACAGTGTGCTAGTGCCTATAGCTGGCCTACTGAGCCACCCACCCACGTGCCTTGATTACACAATGCTACTTCAATTCAAAATTTTGTACTTTAAGTTTATAATTGCCATGAATCTGTAAACATGGAACAAAAAGCTTTTTATATTATTATTATTATTATTATACTTCAATTTTTGTTGAAAATATCTAAGTGCATCTATTGTTTTGTTTTTGTTAATGAGATGATGACATTTTTATCTAGGCACTAGCATGTTAAACAAGTTATGGAATTTTTATGAAAACTACATTTAATTTGATTATTTTATTTTATTTTATTTTTCAATTTGTATTAATCTAATATATTTATTTATATTTTAAATAATTATTAAATTGATCATGACGTTATAACGATTTGACTTCGGTCTGACCTTTATAATCTTTAACCTCTCACTTTAATGGTTTTATTGAATTGTCCAGTTTGAAAACTGTTAGAGAAAAATCCCAAATTCCCTCTATGTCTATGTGTAAATAAAAAAAAAAAATATATATATATATATATATATATATCTACCAAGCAATAGCCATATTATGTAAACAAAAAAATTCCAGCAAGCACCACATAAACACAACCACACAATAACACCAAATCTTACATGGAAAACCCTCAAGTGTAGAAGGAAAAACCATGAAGCAGCTCCAAAAAATATCCACTATAAAATAGATATTACAACTATCAAGTTTAAGCTAAACTTAAGTCCACAATAAATTGGATACATAATAAATTAAAACTCAAGGAGTAAAATACAATCTCACCACAATATCAGTAGCAAAATATTCTTCTGAATACTCCAACTCTCCATAGTTGTAGCACTCAAAAACTCCAAGAGAACTCCACCAATTTATCTTCCTTGTGTGTAGCTTGAGTAAAGAAAAATGTCTCCTTTTTCTTTTTAACTCTCTCACACTCTCACTATGTTTCTCTCTATCTTTTCGAACTGCACCTCTCAAGCTGAAACTCTCTCTTTTCTGTGTTTTTTGCTCACTCTGGAACTCACAACCAAAATGGCTCTCTGTTTGCTTTAGCTTCCCACAAGGCCGAATGGCATTAGGTTTTTTCTTTTTCTTTTTCTTTTTCTTTTTCTTCTTCTTTTCTTTTACTTTAGCGTGTCCCACACGCCTTGCATCACTTCTCAATAAGAGAAGTTAGACCTCTCTCGAGCTTTGGTCATTTCTCAATAAATGAAAGAATAAGTCTTGTGCTACATAAAGTGGCACAACAAATGCCACAACTCGTCCACGTGGTGAGTTGTGGTTGGTGGAAGGGTGGTGGTGGGTCCATGTGGAGACACCCCTCCACTAACCACAACTCACCACATAGATGAGTTGTGGCATTTATTGTGCCACTTAGACTTATTCTAAATGAAAGAGCTAATTTTGAAAACTTTTGAAACAAGCTCATAAATGAGTTTTGACAAATGTGTATGTTGGAATCCAAAGGTGTCACATGCACCCAACAAAGACCATGTATGTATAGAAAAAAAAAACAATATATATATATATATATATATGTGTGTGTGTGTATTTCGGTAAAACTTTATGGAAAATGTTAACAAGCACCGCTTTGATAAACGTGTATGTTAGAGTCCAAGGATGTCACGTGCACTCAACAAAAACCATGTATGTATGGAAAATGTTAACAAGCACCCCTTGATGCTTGTTAAGTACATAAAAAAACAGAAATTTGCCAGAAAAAGTCAAAAAAAATACCAAATAGTACTTAGAAAACTGAAAAAATGAAGTACACTACCAAAAATAAAATTTAAAAAAAAAAAAAAAAAAAAAAAACAAAACAAAAAATTTTGTCAGAAAAAAAGTAAAAAATATTGTGGTTAATGGGCACCTTGCGGTGCCGTTAACACAACCCAATAAGAGTGCGTTTGGATAGGAGGGTTTGTTGCTCAAAGTTAAGTTGCGTTTTGCTCCTCCTTCTTTTTTTTTTTTTTTTTTTTTTTTTTTTTTTTTTTTTTTGGCCGCACTTGTTGACTGGGGGGGACAAAATTTACTGTGCATGAACAGTGCGTGCACTGTTCACGCACTGTTCATGCACTGTTTATGTATTAAAAAATATTAAAAGTGGGTCCTACAATACTATTTACACATTTAAAAATTATTTTGCTACAGTGTTTTCAGCAACAATCAGTTTTTATCAACTTTCAGCAACAATAAGTGCTATCCAAACGGACCCTAAGTTTCACCCATTCTTGAATGCCTATATATATCAACCATTCAATTAAATATCAAGTACGTGAAGAAAACAAAAAAAAAAGTTCGATCAATTCACTTTTAGTCCTAATATTATGGCCTTTCTAAAAGAATCCAATCCAAGAAATCTTGATAATGATCAGAGAGAAGCAAAGAGTTTCTCCTGTGCCATGCAGCTCTCGACCTCCATTGTGCAGCCTATGGTCTTGCGCTCGGCCATTGAGCTTGGGGTTTTTGATATCTTAGCCAAAGCAGGTCCTGGAGCCAAGCTCTCTGCCTCGCAAATTGTAGCTCAGATGCCCACCAAGAACCCCGACGCAGCCATGATGCTGGACCGCATTCTCAAGCTGCTGGTCAGCCACTCTGTGCTTAGTTGCACCGTGGTTGCTGATGAGGACTTTGGGTCTTTCCAGAGGCTCTACAGTCTTACTCCTGTGTCTGAGTACTTTGTGACTAATGAAGATGGCGTGTCATTGGGTCCCTACATGACCTTGATTCAAGACCAAGTCTTTATAAAAAGCTGGTTCGTTTTTTATTTTATTTTTTTCCTTTCTTTTTTTGAATTTGAAAAATACTATAATTATAAACTATTTTACAACTTTTTTTTTATATGATGAATGGTTATTGGTAAGTGAAAAAAAAATGATATTAACGATAAGCACAGATAAAAACTAATAAGAATTGACCATGTCAATATTTTGTAAAAATGTTATAAAATAATTTATAGTTATAAAATTACTTTTTTTATTTTCCCTTTACTTGGTCTTCATTGATTTTTTGATTTATTTTTGCTTATTACATTTGGTAATTGGTTTCGAATGTGTGAAGAGAAAATCTAGACCATTTTTTTTTTTTGGTTCCATAACTTACTTTATTATAACACTTTATTATTATTATTATTATTATTATTATTATTATATAATTTGATAATTAGGGTAGAGGTGATTTGAATCCTGAATGTTTTTATTTAAAATACTAGGAGGTGCCAACTAGTGAAATTACAAAATTCTCTAAACATTATAACACGCTTAAACTATAAAAATGGTGGTTAATATAATTAAACATTGAATTGAATTTGAAATTAATGTCAAAGTCTACTATCTGCTATATGCATATATGTAATTGCCCCTATATTTTACTATTTTTATTATGATAGGCTTTGTGCCCTTTTTAACAACTTCGTTTCTTGCTTAATTTGGGTCAAATAATTACATTTGATATCAACAAAACTTTGTATCCAAAAAAATTGGGTCAAATAATTGATGGGCAAAAGCAAAACAAAGTCTTGTTTAGTTGTATGGGAAAGCTGTGTAGATACAGAAGATTGGCAACTTTGACTTTTCTTGAAAGTTAATCATTATTCTTTTAATAGTAAAGAAAGTTAATTATTTTTTATTAGTGTAAAGAACGAAATTCAAAACCAAAATTAAATTTCACAAAATGGAGATAGATATATCATATGGTCATTTATTGAGAGAAAAAATATATCTTATAAAATGTCACTTTCATAACATGTGTATGTTTATGCGTATGGGCTCTACATAGAGAGAGGATGGTCTCATGAAACCATCTAATAAGATTTGGCAGTTCCACTTATGTGGTCCAATACCACCTCAAAAGCATACCCAATTCCCCAATCTAATTTTCAAAAATTAAATATGCTATTGTAATTGTGTAGCACCCTTGAATCTAGATAAATGAAAGATATGGTATCTAACCAAAGCTCTTCATAGGTCCCAACTGAACGATGCAATTCTTGAGGGAGGAATTCCATTCAATAGGACTCATGGCACACAAGCCTTCAAGCATCTAGACTTGGACCCCAGATTTAATAAGGTGTTTAACGCAGCAATGTCCAACCACTCTACTATTGTCATCAAGAAGATCCTTGAGTCTTACAAAGGTTTTGAGCAACTCAGGCAACTAGTCGATGTTGGTGGTGGTCTAGGAGTTACCATTAACCTAATCACTACTAGATACCCCAATATCAAGGGCATTAATTTTGACTTGCCTCATGTTATACAACATGCTCCACCTTATCCTGGTATTATTTCAATTCATAATTTTCATTTTTCAGGTGTCGTCTTGTTTCACCAAGTTAAAACATGATTGATTCTCCCAAAAAGAAGAAGAAGAATTTAAAAGTTAAAATTTGATCAAATGTTTAATGTTTTTGAGGAATAATAAGTTTGGATCATAAGTTTGAAAACCTTAATAGCCGAAGGTGTATTTATATGCAATATATGCAGATAAGGTTTTAATTTATGTTACAGGTGTGGAACATGTAGAAGGAGATATGTTTGAGAACGTTCCTGAAGGGCATGCCATTTTTATGAAGGTTAGTTTCATATCTAAAAGGCATTATGTTACCCTTGACATAAACCCAAATACATTACAAACTGATTTGTGTTGCATAGGAAATGCTTTTCTTCTTTGTATTTGGATGCTAATGCTTTAAATTAATGAAAATTGGTTGGTTTCGGCTTCAAAAAGAAAAAGAAAAATGATGCCATAATTGGATGATTTTTCAGTCGATACTTCATAATTGGAGTGACGAATACTGCTTGAAGCTGTTAAAAAATTGCTACAATGCTATCCCAAATGATGGAAAGGTTATTGTTGTAGAGGCTGTTATTCCAACTATGCCCGATATTAGCACTTCTATGAAGAGCACCTATCAATTGGATACGTTTATGATGACTCAATACATTGGAGGAAAGGAAAGGACCCAAGAAGAAATCATGGCCTTGGCAACCATGGCTGGATTTAGTGGCGCCAAATTTGAATGTTCTGTCTATGATTTGTGGGTTATGGAGTTTTTCAAGTAAACGACTTGCTTCATGTAATTATTACTATTTAGAGATGCCCCCTTTCTTTTTATGAACTTTTATGTTGTGTCCAAACAAGTGATTTTGGTGTGAGATTTATTCAAAGCTATAATTTGAAAATTTCTAATGTTGATTTCCTTTGTTTGGGTTAATAAAAGAGTTATTTCAATAAGTATGTGAAACCTTGATCTCTATTTTTAAGCATCAAAATCCCAAGTTTAAATTTTAAGAAGAATTGTGTCATTATACGAATTCTATCAATAAAACCATTCTCATACCATTATCAAGATTCTTTACATAGTTAATGTTACCATTACCACTATTGTTGCCAATATCATCCCATATATCTACTGCCACTACCATCATAATTACTGTTGTTGTCATCGCCACTATCACCACTATCATTATCATCACTTTCACTGTCGCCACCACCATCAGCACCACCACTCTCACTAATTGCCAATAATACCTGGACGCGCGTTACTTATACTATACCTGTTGACGGCTCTAAGCTTGATCACAACACTACAGAAAATTGAGGGGTTTTTTAATCAACGGTAAGCAAGGCTTCTTTATTGCTTTCATGGTAATAGTAGTCTTTCCTAGTCTACCACGTTAGCTGTCTTGGCCTCTACCGTATTGCATTTTGGCTCTATTAACATAATGAAAGCAAGTCTAGTAAAGGCATGAAAACCAATCATTTAATTAAGAGCTTTATAATTCAATTAGTTCCTTCTGGTAATTCTAATGGATATGTTTAAAATTTAAACCCTGCTCCCCAATTAAGGTGATAGAGGTATCGAGCTAAGCTTTTAGCTTAGGCAAACAAGACGTTCAAAACATAAGCATGAAACATATGATTAATTGACTTCACAAAAAGAAACATATAAATTATTCAAAAAAAATTAAATAATATAATTAATAACATAAAGTAATTATAAAACAAGTGCTTTACTGTCATACAAAATATAATAGGAAATTTACATCTTGAGACACACTCGGTTAGGATTTAATTGAGATTGCGAAGATTCCTCATGATCTCAAGACATCAATTGGCAATTGCAACATTATGTGTATATTTTATTATTCAATAGGTTGAGGAGAGAAATTTGAACCTTAAACTCTGAACTTTTTGGAAACATAAAGAAATGCCAATAATATTAATAAATATTTTAACATACAACTTTATTAACTAACCAATTAAGAATTTCAAACAAGTAGAAGCTGATAAAAGAAATTCCTTATTACATAGAGAATGTTGGGAAATTCAAACCCTGATTAATTTTTGAACTCTTACTCTCTTATTCAAGAATAAGTGATTTTCCCAGTTGAACTAACTGAAACTCACTAACAGATTATAGGTGTCTTTTGGTTTAAAAAAAAGTATATAAAACTCTATTAATAGCTATCGTGCATGATATTTAAAAGGAAATATTACATTTACCAAACTTTTTTTTCTCTCATCTTCTTCTTTGGATAATATCAATTGGTTCATTATTAAGCTCACTCCCATGTACAATAATTCACATTGGGTTGAATGTTTCTTACTCTCTTTTTTTCTTTTTTTTTTTGAGTAATTACACTTTATCACCCTAAACTATTTGAATGCACATTTTGCACCCTAAACTATTACATTTATTACACTTTGCACCTGACGTTAATTTTACTGTTATATTGGATGGAAATCTTGAGCACATAACTTGCACGTGTATTGCTTAAGTGGCACAAAGTCAAAAGACCAAAACCCCTCATTCCAATTAATTAAAAACAAAAAGTTATTTCTTTTTATTTTTTACCCAACTCTCTCTCTCCCTCTCTTGTGCATGCGTAGCAACTCCTCTTCCCAAATCAAATCATCAATGGCACCACTACTGCTCCACCAGGACCACCACTGCAACGAATGGCCGACTTGACCTCTTGAATATGAATGGTTAAATGGTCTTTACAAGAGCCACTGAACACGTCCACGAGGGAAAGTGAAAAACAACCTTTTCCTTAGCAGTTAATATGTGGCTTTGCCAATTCCATGAGGCTGCCAATTTTATGGCACTGGATCTTTAATTAATGTTAACTTCTAAGCCATCCCATATATCAGCTTTTTGATAGCCACTTACTGCAAAAAGGAGTGCAGACTTACCTTGAACTTAATTATTATATTCAATGGAAAGACATAATTTCAAATGCTCACACTAACCTTTTCTCTTCCATGGCAAATTAACCATGATCTTACCTCTGTGTAGTATAACATTTCATAAGTGCTCCAATTACAAAATTTACTGATATATTTACTTGGGACCATGTTCTGTTCTGACATTGAAGATTTCCATCATCATCATTGTTTTTAAGTAAAAATGTAAAATTAACCCTCTAACTTTCACTCTTTTTCATTTCAGTCTTCTAATTTTCAGTTTTGTCAATTCAATCCTCTAACTTTCAATTTTTGTCAATACAAGATTCCGTTAAGACTACCGTTAACTTTCAGTTTTTTTTTTTTTTTTAATAATTTCGAAATTAAAAGAAAAAAATTTTGTAAAAAAAAAAAAAAAACATTTAATCTCTCTGTTGCTACAATCTGGTGGGATCTAAAATTTGATGAACCCACCTCCCCAATAGCAAAAGTAATAAAGATGCTAAAAAAAAAAAAATTCAAAAACGTGTTTATCCCAACTAGAAAGTCAAATTCATGTGTAGCTATAATGGTAAGATTCAACCTAGGCCTCACGATAACCAGCTCGCTTATGTCAACGGCGAAACCAAAATCGTAATCGTTGATCACAGCATCAAGTTCAATGCTATCAAGTCTAAGCTTTCTTCAATTTGCAACGACGCTGATCTTTGCTTCAAGTACCAACTCCCTGGCGAAGATCTCGACGCTTTGATTTCTGTGATGAATGATGAGGATCTCGAGCACATGATGTTGGAGTACGATCGGCTGCTTCGCGCTTCGACTAAGCCTGCTAGGCTCAGGTTGTTTCTGTTTGCGGTGAATTCTGCACCGACGAGTTTTTCGACCAGCAATCCGAAATCGGAGCAGTAGTGGTTTTGATTCCTCGTCTTAAATGTGTTCCCTTCTGAAAACTGAGTCATTCCCCTTAAATGTTTTTTTTTTTTTTACATATTTTTTTCTTTCTTTTAATTCCTAAATTTTATTAAAAAAAAAAATGAAAGTTAATGGCAACCTTAAAGGAATCCTGCATTGACAAAAATTGAAAGTTAAAAGACTGAATTGACAAAACTGAAAGTTAGAGAACTGAAATAAAAAAGAGTGAAAATTAGAGGGTCAATTTTGCATTTTTGCCTTGTTTTTAAATTGGACCAGCCATCTTGAAATATTTTTTAGTTTATGGGAGCCAAATAACGAAAATGTCACAATGGGGGAGTAATGGTGGAGTGGTGGTGGTGCCATTGATAATTTTGTTTTGGGGATTTAGGGTTTCACAAATTTTGATTGGAGAGAGAGAGAGAGAGAGAGAGAGAGAGAGAGAGCTAGGTAAAAAATATAGAAATAAGTTTTTGTTTTTAATTGATTGGAAAGAGGGGTTTTTGGTCTTTTGACTTTGTGCCATTTAAGCAATACACATGTGCAAGTCATGTGCTCAAGATTTCTATCCAACATAATAGTAAAATTAACGTCGGGATGCAAAGTGTAACAAATATAATAGTTTAGGGTGCAAAATGTGCATTCGAAGAGTTTATAGTGCAAAGTGTAATCTATGGTATAATTTAGGGTGGTAAAGTGAAATTTTTCCCTTTTTTTTTAGCATATATTAACCCAAATTAAATAATAAAATCTCTCACGTACTTCATCTTAATCCTCTAGATTTATTTTATTTGCTATCATTTTCAACTGAAGTTTTACAAAAAAAAAAAAAAATTAATTAATTTTTGGTCCAATGAATAAGGTAGTGTTTGATACTCTACAAGCAGATAATACATTATAGTACAATTCCTTTTGACAAAATCTCACACGTTTTCGTTTTCGTTGTCATTGTTCTCGCACTCTCCCTCATACCTCGTCCCTCGTCCTTCCTTTTCCTCCTTTTTTTCAGGCCCCACCTTTCATATTTGGTTGTTGCAGTGGTCGTCGTGACTAGAGTGTGGGTCGTCAATGATAATATTGGTGAGTTTAATGTTGATGGCAACGACTCTGTTTGGTTTTGGATTTTGGTGGCAATGATTTTGATAGTTTCCATGGCTGGGATGAGTTGTCAGTGTCAATGGTCTTTACTTAGTTGATGTGGATTGTTGCTAGGTCGGGGGTGGGTTTGGGTTGCAGTGGCAAGTTTGGTTTTGGCTTCAATTAAAATAAATAATGAGATGTATGATATGTTGTTAAAAAAAAACTTAAAATAGATATGTAAATATAGTATACCATTTTTGAAAAAAATTTTATCAAGAATTGAAAAAATTTTGACAGCTTTTTCAATTCACAATAAAAATTTTCTAAAAACGGATTTGTTAATGTATGCCCTAAGGGCATACACTAACCGAACCCAATTATATAAAGTGGTTTTTGGTGACATAAATATAACGTTATTTTAAATATATATATATATATATATATATATATTTCAAAGTAAAAAGAATAGAGGTAATTCTCCTTCTTTTATAATTAAATATTTTTATACAAAAGAAATTAAGAAATTCTTTTAATGAAAAGCATATACCCATCAACAATTTCCAAAAATTATTTTAAAAAATTCAACCAATTTCTACCATTTCTATACCAATTTTCTACAATTTCCACAATGAGAACATCTCTAAAAAAAAATAAAAAACAATTTCCCCAAAAAAAAAATCAAATTCAAAATTTTCCAAATCCAACTAAATCGGTGACAAGAATCTATCAGTACCCTAAAACATCAAAGATAAACACCATATACAAATCTCTCTCTCTCTCTCTCTCTCTCTCTCTCTCTCTCTCTCTCTCTCTCTCTCTCTCTCTCTCTCTCTCTCTCTCTCTCTATATATATATATATATATATATATTTGCAAGTGCCAAAAATGAGTTTATGTAATACAATGAATTTGTAGAGGCAGGAACTTGAATCAAATAACCTAGCACAGTTGAAGAAGAAGAAAAAGACAAGGAATAATGAAGAGTCAGTCCTCGGCAAAGATCCGAAGACAGATATATATATATATATATATATATTAGTTTGATCTCAAGAACAATTTTCTACAGTATTTCTCTCTCAGGGATCATCCATGCACCCTTTATTTCAGGAGCATCTTTCTCATTATATAGCCTCTTTCAGCTAATCTGGGCCTTCCATTTGTTGATTGTGTAGGACACTACTTGAGTGCTTGTCCCATTAGACACCCTCCCAAATCTTTTATGAGTTGCGGCAACCAAGGTAACACTATTCAAGAGTTTTCTCTATATAAATGCGGCCAGGGGATTTGGTGAGGTGCATTAAATGTGGTGGCAGCTACTATCCCTTCAGTCACATCAGGGCTAACCTCCCTTCTGAAACTCTTCCTCTATAAAGTGGCCTCCTCTAGTATTGTGCCATTGACGTGGCCACGGCTCTCCTCTCTGGCCTTACTATCCGAGGGTATGGTCCCCTCGAAACTGCATTGGCCACCCTGGCCTCAAGTATGAGACGTGGCATTATTATCCTATTAAATTTCTGTATCCCACAATAGCTCCTCAAAACTCCAGTTTTTCCCTCTTGTCCGAGGAGAAAAATGTGGTTTTGACCTTGGGTAATTAGTTCCACACACTTCTTTGAATTTCCCACATGAGAACATCACTTCGCATGCCCTGTAACCACTCCTGGCACTTCAGAATCCATAACGTCTAATTTAATGCTCCATGTGTCGCCTCGTCCCCCACGTCCTTCTATGAGATGGAGATCCTACGGCTGGTATTTTTCCTTGAAATTTGGGCGGGAAAATCCCCGCCCAACTCTACCTCCTATATAAGGCGCCTGGGGGATTCATTTCTCCCATTTTCCAAACCTTCAAACTTTCAAGAAACTCCTGAAGTGACTCCAGTCATTATTTTCATAAGTTCCCTGTTTATCCCAATCTTATTCTTAGGTTCTTTCTCCTTAGCCTTCTGTCTTTCATTTCTTTCTTCAAAACAGTTCCTTCACCTTACCTTAGCTTGCTTAGATAGGTAGATTTGCTTACTTAGTAGATTCCCCCGCTATTATGGAGGGGTTTAGGGCCCTGTATCATATTCCTCCAGGTGTCTCTATGTGGTATTGCCCTCTGGGTGAGTGGCACACCCTCAGAAAGGAGTGGGAGGTCATTATTCCCATAATCGCCTTCATAAAAGGGGGAACGAGGCTTCCCATGAATAGAGTGACATGGGACTACTTGATCGCCCATAGGATTTGCCTTCATCAATGTGCGCTCAACCTGTTTAGAGTCTTAGATAGTGTAAAGGCTCTTAATGAACAAATGGAGTTTGGCCTCACTTGGCACGTCGTTGTTTGAATGTAATAGTGCCATCTGCTTGCAAACTCTAGCTATTATCTTAAGTCTAGGTCTTCCGAAGTTAGGCTCATCTCGTGTCTCCCCAAATAAAACAAGGGCATGAAAGATGACTTTTTGATTGCCTCAAGTACCCTAGGTTTAGATCCTAGGTTCTTTGAAAACATGAGCCAGGATCCAGAACCTTTGGTCCTCTAAAAACATGAGCCAAAACCTAAAAAAACCCTTGGTCCTCTTAAAACATAAGTCAAGATCCAAAACCTTTTGTCCTCTGAAAACATGAGCCAAAGCCCAAAAATCCTAGGTCCTCTGAAAACATGAGCTGGGATCCAGAACCTTTGGTCCTTTGAAAACATGAGCCAAAACCCAAAAACCTTTGGTTCTCGGAAAACATGAGCCAAGATCCAGAACCTTTGGTCCTCTGAAAACATGAGCCAATATCTAGAACCTTTGGTCCTTTGAAAACATGAGTCAAAGCCCAAAAATCCTAGATCCTCTGAAAACATGAGCCAGGATCCGAAACCTTTGGTCCCCTGAAAACATGAGCCAAAGCTCAAAAAAACCCTTAGTCCTCTAAAAACATGAGTTAGGATCCGGAACCTTTGGCCCTCTTAAAACATGAGCCAAAGCCCAAAAAAACCCTTGGTCCTCTGAAAACATGAGCCAGGATCCAGAACCTTTGGTCCTCTGAAAACACGAGCCAAAGCCCAAAAGTCCTAAGTCCTCTGAAAACAGGAGCCAAGATCCAGACCTTTGGTCCTCTGAAAACACAAAGCCCAAAAAAAAAAAATCCTTAGTCCTCTAAAAACATGAGCCAAAGCCCCAAAAAAATAAAAATCCTTAGTCTTTTGAAAACATGAGCCAAGATCCAGAACCTTTAGTCCTCTAAAACACATGACCAGAATCTCCATATTTTCTTAACTCCAGGTAAGCTTGTTTTGTACTCATTCAAAAAAAAAAAAAGCATGAACTACGTTTGGACCTGATCCTCCCTCCAAGAGGTGCATAGGCAATCTCCCTCGAGATTCGGTCCACATTTTGATCCACAACATGACCGTTTGCATTTTTATCTACATGCATCATACATTCACCACGGTTAAATAAATTGCAAAATTAGGTGTCTCTTTTATACATTGACATTCGCTTTTCAAGCTCTGCCAATGAAGGGCATTCTGTTGACACCCCATTTTGCAACCCACATTTAACCTCACATGGAGGGTACAAGGGTAATTTCACCTTAGAAATATGCATCTTGATTCTGGTCACTAGATCCTTAATCTCATTTCACCAAAATGATCTTGATATTGTAATGATCAAATCGACTAGTCATAAGTCCTAATCGGACCATTAGATTAAAAGTTATCATCAAATCAAGTTTTAATAACCGAGATGCACTATCACAAATTGTCTGATTATATGTGATTATGAACAATTAATTCAAATTGGTTATAATTATGATTAATTTGAGATTAATAATATGTCATAATTTGATTGGTTATGACTACATTTTATGATAAGGTTCCATACACCTAATTAATTAGATAGATAAACATTAATTATTCAATGAGTAATTTGTGCAATTATCTTTTAACTAGAGTAAATTTGGAACTAATTAAGTCTTAAATGGAAGTGATTGGAGCCTATTAATGTTAATTGGGAGCTAATTTAGGACCTATTAATAATTGTGCTGAAATTGTTTTCTAACAAATGACCTTTGCTCACCATTTCGTTGATATCTCTCAAAATATGTTGAATCTATGAATGAGAGTAAATTTAAGTACAAGAACAAGACAATTCCAATCAGAATTGAGTAAGATATGATTTTTGAAGCTAGCTCTACAGGCTATTACAGTAGCTACGGGAAAACCAAATTTTGCTTGCTCCTCACTCCCACTAATCTCTACATTTAATGCACCAAATTTTCCTAAAAGCTAAAATGAGGTCTAAGTTCATGATTCTTTGTCAACCCTTATTAAATGGCCTTCCATTCATATTTCCTCAACCACTACTATATAAACCTCTCATCTCCTCTATTCTAAGACACAAAAATCCCCTCACTTCTCCTCTCTTGAGCTCTAGTGAAACTGAGTAGTCTTGTCATATCTTGATCTTCTTGAGACTCAAGGTACTAAGTGAGACTTACTATTCCTCTTCTAACTCTTTTTTTCCTCCACCCTTAGAACCTCTACCAAGATTCTCCTCCTCCACTGTATGGATCTTGCATGAAGGTATAATATCTTCCCCTAATTTGTTTTTTTGTGTTGCCATGATGAGAATTTAGAATTAAAGCATGATAGTAATTATTTAAATTCTTTTGAATATATTTGAATGTTCTTAAATGTTCTTATATGTTCTTCATATGTTCTTGGTTATTCATCACATGTTCATGCATAACACTATTTTTGATCTTAAATCCACATCAAAAACATGAAAAAGATGTTTGTTTAATAATTATTTTAAATTCATGAATCTAGGATAACACCATCCACACACATTCACTAGAATTTATTTTTCAATCCAAATTAAATTCTTAATAAATTGAATTAGGGTTTATCACATGCACCCACATTAAATTCAGCATGCAAATTGATTAACATATTAGATGATATGATATGAATATTGGCCACCATAATCTAGAAGACTAGTTTCACCGGGCAAGGTGGGTGCCTAACACCTTTCACCTTGTAACATAGCCTCCGAACTTAGATCAAGGGTTGATAGACCAATGCTTATCCTTGTAATTTTCAATTTCTAGATTGTAACTAGGAAACAAAACCATGTACTTTATCTTAAATTGTATCTAGGACCAAAGCCATGTAATTTCTTATGATCATTGTAAATTCAATTGCAAATCAATAAAATAAGGAATTTTTTTAATTTTGGTTTTCTTATTTATTCTAATAATTAAATAAGTGGCGATTCCATTGTAAAACCCTTAATCTAAAAGGGAAAATATAACTAGTTGAAGCTTTATTTTGAGAGGAAATAACACGACTCCACCCATTCATGTGGATTTGGCCTAACATCCAAAAAAGGGAGCCGAAGGTGCAGTCTCTCACACTCCCTTTCTCATCGACAACACTAGCAAGGAGTCTAATGTCCTTGACACCCTACTGCACGTAACAAACCTTGTACCAAAAGCTCTGGTGAGCTCTTCATAGGAATCAATGGATCCTTCATGTAGTCTATCAAACCATCTCATTGGCACTGGGCCGAGGCTAGAGGGAAACACCTTGCACATCAAAGCCTCATTTTTGGCATATATGGTCATCTTTTGATTGAAGTGGCTAACATGTTCTATAAGATCGGTCCTCTCGTTGTAAACGGCGAAGGTGGGTTGCACGAAGCATTTGGGCAGCTTGGCTCTCTCAATTCGTCTCGTGAAGGGTGACTTGGATATCTGGGAAAGGGCCTTGCTCATGGCATCCCTATCCCTATTTCTCAGGGGGATGTGTTTGTACTGCCTGCGGTGCTGCCTTTCTCTATGCAAACCTTCGGAAGAATCAGTTTCCGTTTCGATGGAAGGCATCCTACTTCTCCTATGCCACCTCCATTTTGGCTTCGAACTAGAGCCCAAGCTTACGGTGAGACTCCTACTCCGTCGATTTCTCTGATCCTGCATTATTTGCCTACGTAAATGGTTCACCTCCCGTCTTAGGCCAACGGTCTCATTTGAGAGATGACTACGTTGACTGGGACTGGCTAGTCTTGAGCTCCTAGACTCAGACCTAGCTATCTCATGATCCCGACAGTTTTCCAAGTTTACAAATTGGTCCTGCCACTCAGGATAAGAACTTACGAATCCTTCCCTACTGGACATCCTTTGGCATTCTCCTTGAAGGTGTGTAGGTTAAGTGAAGTTCTCATAGATGACACAATTGCCAAAAATGAGTTGACATAATAAAATGAATTTGTAGAGGTGGGAACTTAAATCAAATAACCTAGCACAGTTGAAGAAGAAGAAAAAGACAAGGAATAATGAAAAGTCTTAGTCCTTGGCAAAGATCCAAGGACAGTTATTTATATTAGTTTGATCTCAAGAACGATTTTCTACATTATTTCTCTCTCGAGGATCATCCATGCACCCTTTCTTTCAAAAGCATCTTTTTCATTATATAACCTCTTTCAGCTGATCTTGACCTACCACTTATTGATCATGAAGGACACTACTCAAGTGCTTGTCCTATCAGATGCCCTCCTAAATCTTTTGTGAGTTGCAACAATCAAGACAACACTGTTCAGGAGTCTTCTTCACATAAATGCGGCCAGGGGGTTTGTGGAATGCATTAAATGTAGTGGCAACTACCATCCCTCTAGTCACGTCAGGGTTAACCCCTTCTCTGAAACTCTTTCTCTACAGTGTGGCCTCCTCTAGAATTGTGCCATTGATGTGGACATGGCTCACCTCTCCGGCCTTACCATCTTAGGGTATGGTCTCCTCAGAACTGCATTGACCTCCTCAGCCTTAGGTATGACACATGGCATTATTACCCTATTAAATTTCTGTATCCCACAATATCTATATATATATAATAGGTGAAAGTGAGAGAAACTCAAATTAGAATTCCAAACTAAAGTCCCAATTTTGCGCCATGTGTCCTAAATTATTTATTCTTAAAGAGTTTTCTTTCTTAATTTTAGAATCAAATGTGAGACCACATCATAAATATTCATTCAAGTAAGTTATTAAGTACAAAAACCAAAGAATCTAGAATAAATGAATCATTAAAAAAAAAAAAAAAAAAAGTGCTTCACAATAATTTAAAAAATTGACAATTTACATTTTATACCTAATAATATCCTTACAAAATTTTTTAAAGAGTTAATAAAATATAAAAATGACTATCAATAGTATTTAAATTATATAAATAAGAATTATATTATGCATCTTATTATATATTTTTAAGTATATTCATAACTCCATGCATATGCATGGGGTTACAAGCTAAAATGTATTAATAGGTAAAGCTTAAAGAAAATTCAATTAGATTCTACAATTGAAGTCCAATTTTGTGTCATGTGTCCTAAATTATTCATTTTTAGAGAGAGATTTATTTCTTAATTTTGGGATCTAATGTGGGATCACATCATAAATATCCATCTAAATGAGTTATTGCATACAAAAACCAAAAAGTCTAAAATTAATGAACATAAAAGAATGGACAATTTACATTTTTTTACTTAATAATATTCTTATAAGACTTTTTAAAGAGTTTAAAAAAAATAAAAAATAACTATCAATAATATTTAAATTATATATATAAAAATTATACTATACATCTTAATATATATCTATAGGGACTCAGTTTGAATTGAACCCAGAATATGAGCGGGTTTTCAGTCCAACAAGCCCAAACAATAAATTTGTAGAGAATGGGTTGAAGGTTTAGGCGCTGGCCATCGTTCACCAAGCATGAACCTTTCTTCTTTTATATAAAAGATGCTTATAACTGTTTACAACCGGGGGATGCTCCTCGGCCCATGGCTGAGGAGCCCTTTTTCTTCTGGCCTTCTTCCCCCCCCCCCCCCCCTCTCTCTTTACTTTACTCGCTTTTCCTATATAGTTTTCATTGTCCTATCTCGTTCTTCCATTTGTTGATCATCTATTCGCCTTTCTTCTGATTGCCCATCCCATCAGAGGTCTTATCAGTACTCAAGTGGTTCACTCTGATCAACGCTGCCCTGCTAAGGGGTTGTATCACCATTAATGCAGCCAGAGGGGTTAGGTGAATGCATTAAGTGTGGAGGTGACAGCTTGCCCTGGGCTTGTCCCTTCCAAAAATCATCCTTGACATGCCGAGGACAAAGAGGTCCTCGGCCTGGATCCGAAAAAGAGGCTTTCCCCATTTTAGCCTTGGATGGTTAGTCTTCCTCGGCGTGGGCCTTGGGCCTACTACACGATGGGCTGAGGCTATCAGACCCATGGACCCCACAATATCTTTTGAGTATATCCATACATATAAATAGAATTACAAGCTAATAGTAAAATAATAGTAGGTGTCCACTAAATGAAAAAAAAAAAAAAAAAGTGTATTACGAGCAATTCATTTCCTTAATTGATTTGATTCATTTTCTCTAAAAATTTGACCTTTTTTTTTTCATATAAAAATACTTGTCAGCCCGACACTATTACAACCTAATTGTCCAGACTTATTCCGAAACCAACTATATTTTGCCCAACCCGAACCCACTGATTGCCATGTCTAGGATTTATAAATAGCACTAAGAGCATTAGCATCAGGAAATGCTACTCTATTCTATTTTATTATCCCAAAAAGCTATTTTATCAATTATACCATCCCATTATACAATACTTCTAGCATCCCAAACTTTTATTTTCATATTCTACTCATTAAAATAATATATCTACACAATAAAATAATATTTTTCCCAATCACCATCATTTATTCTTTCTTTCTCCCAATCACAATCACAAGAGGCTGATTCATTTCCAATTTTGATACCTCCACTCTTCACCTTCTCATAGCGCACGTATCTAGCCCAATATCTGAGTCAATACATTTTTGCCCATTAATCACCACAATTAAAAAGAATAAAAAAGTCTCTCTCCTTTTCAATGTGGGATTAAACATTTACACTAACTCCTCATCTCCCATATTTACTCTCACATCTTTACATTTATGTTATTACATTTATTCATTTTATTTATTTAATATTAAAAATGCTCCAACATAAAATTTTTTACAATAGTTGGTGTTTACAATTCCGGATGTGGAAGGTTTTTGAGAAAAAATGTTAAATGAAGCTTAGATATGGCATTTGCAATTCCGGATGTTGATGCTCTAATATCAGGGATGCTAAATGCCAAACTATTTGACATTTGTCACGTCAAACACCCAAAAAAAAAAAAAAAAAAAATCCTTCACATCGCATGTTTTAAATGCTAAAAATTTTGGGTACGGACACCAAATGCTAAAGATATATGAGTAATTTTGTAAATTTCTATTCAATTCTGTAAAATTTTATTCAATACCTCTCTCCTCTCACATCGTGCTCCTCTTTCTTCTCTCTCAATCTCAGATTTCTCTCAGACCTCGCCGTGGAGATTGGTTTTGTAACTGTGATTGTGAATGGGTATGGAGATGGTGTCATTTTCTCTTTCTAAACACTCTCTGTAACTTTCTTCACAGCTAGTTTTTCGTTTCCTTTACTTCAAAACCAAAAGCAGAGCTGGTACGTTTTTGTTTGTTCCTTCTTTAATTTTCAGAATAGAATCCATCACTTTAAAAAGCTCTGTGTTTCACGTTCTTCTTCTTTTTTGATATTGATTGTGACTGTGAATTGTTTTGTAATTATGAGTTGCTGTCACAGAGAAAGAGAGGGGGACCCGAGATGAAGAAGGTTACGGCGTCGGCGCCAAACGGATCTGCTGCCATGGAATCCGACGAGGGAACGAAGTCCTCCTCCATCGATTTCGGTACGGCGGAGGCGATGGACCACATTCGGACACTCACCGATGTCGGAGCCATGACCCGACTCCTCCACGAGTGCATAGCGTACCAGCGCTCACTGGACCTCGACCTTGACAACCTCCTCTCGCAGCGCTCCGATTTGGACAAGCAACTCCTCCACCTCCAGAAATCTTCGGAGGTACTCGATATAGTCTCTGCCGACTCGGAGTACATGCTCTCCAACGTGTCCTCCACGTCTAAGCTGGCTGATCAGGTGAGCCGGAAGGTTCGAGAACTTGACCTCGCACAGTCGCGCGTGAACTCCACCCTCCACCGCATCGACGCCATTGTTGAGCGATCCAATTGCATCGACGGAGTCAACAGGGCTCTCAATTCCGAAGACTTCGAGTCTGCCGCAAACTATGTCCAGACCTTTTTCCAGATCGATGCCAAGTACAAGGACTCTGGATCTCATCAGAGGGACCAAATGCTCTCATTCAAGAAGCAATTAGAAGGAATTGTGCGGAAGAAGCTCTCTGCAGCCGTGGATCACCGTGACCATGCCGCGATCTTGCGGTTTATCCGGATTTTCCCGCCGCTTGGATTGGAGGATGAGGGATTGCAGGTTTATGTCGGTTACTTGAAGAAAGTGATTGCAATGAGAGCGAGAATGGAGTTCGAGCACATGGTGGAGTTGATGGAACAAAAAGGAAACCAGACGAGCCAAGTGAATTTCATTTCGTGCTTGACGAATCTGTTCAAGGACATTGTATTGGCAATCGAAGAGAACAGCGAAATTCTAAGAGGTCTATGCGGCGAGGATGGGATCGTTTATGCGATTTGCGAGCTCCAAGAAGAATGTGACTCGCGAGGTTCATTGATCTTGAAGAAATACATGGAATTCAGGAAGTTAGGCCGGTTATCATCTGAGATCAATGCGCAGAACAAGAATTTGCTTGCTGTGGGAGGAGGATCCGAAGGTCCGGACCCGAGGGAGATCGAATCATACTTGGAAGAGATACTATCGTTGATGCAATTGGGCGAGGATTATACGGAATTCATGGTGTCGAAGATCAAAGCCTTGAGTTCAGTTGATCCAGAGTTACTTCCGCGAGCCACAAAGGCGTTTCGGAGTGGAAGCTTTAGCAAAGTTGTGCAAGAGATCACCGGGTTCTATGTGGTTCTAGAAGGTTTCTTTATGGTGGAGAATGTGAGGAAGGCTATAAGGATTGACGAGGAGGTTCCAGATAGCTTGACCACTTCAATGGTAGATGATGTCTTTTATGTTCTACAGAGTTGCTTGCGGAGGGCCATTTTCACCTCCAATATCAGCTCTGTGGTTGCGGTGCTCAGTGGTGCTAGTAGTTTGTTGAGCAATGAGTATCATGAAGCTTTGCAGCACAAGACCAGGGAGCCCAACCTTGGTGCCAAGCTGTTCTTGGCTGGTGTTGCGGTTCACAAGACTGGGACGGAGATTGCCACTGCTTTGAATAATATAGATGTCAGCGGCGAGTATGTTCTCAAGCTTAAACACGAGATTGAAGAGCAATGTGCTGAGGTGAGTGGTTTACTTTGTCACAATGTGGTTTTATTAGTTTCAAGTTTAAACTCAATCAAAACAGAACTATGCTTCTTAGTTTGAAGATTGAACCTTGAACCAATTGAAGTTTTATTAGTTTCAAGTTAGCACCCAGTTAAAACAGAACTATGCTTAGTTTGAAGTTTGAACCAATTGAAGCTGTATAGCAGCTGTTACATACTATATGGATTTGGCTCACGAGATATGTTGAAACCCAGTAATTTAAACAAAGGCAGTGAGTGACTTTTAAGACAGAATGACAAGGCTCTAGAGCATTTTCTGAGATCTGAAAAAGATTGGGTAGAAGTAACATTGTTAATCTATTCCAAATGTAACATAGTTGGTCATGTTTATAATGCTCTAATGCCCAGTTTGTCTTGGCAATTTTTGTTCACTATTGCTGATATTTATTCAGATTTAGAAAGATCCTTCAACCTACTGAGACCATTGTTTAGCATCCCTTAATGCTTAGTTTTGCTGCTTGTTGAAAGCTGTGATACACTGACACTTGCAACTAGCTATAAAGAACTATTTGGGTATCGAGACTAATAACAATGGTCTTGACACTGTATTTCTTTATTTTTTTCCATGGAAAGAAATTTTGGTATCTTGTGTCGATCATTGTCTTTTTTTTCTGGACATACTTGTTTCAATTGGTTGCAATTATGCTTTTTATACAATGTCCGGTATGAGCTGAGTTCAGGTTTATATTGTCAACTCTTATGAGGGAGCAATTGTTCCATCAGTCCATGCTAAATCAATCAGGTCTCCTGTTTAATACTCGACCCCTTTTTTTTTCTTCTTATCCTTTTTGAATTGTGTGATCCTACGTGAAAACTTGGCTCTTATACTGGATGCTTCTCTTAGGCTTTGTTCTTCTCATTTTTATATATTTGTGTGAGACATTATCTGATGTGGTTATACCCCTGGTTAGGTTCCTATGCTCAAGTAATATTAACTTGCTTATCTGTTAAAATAATTCTCATCTTTTTTGCATTAAATAGACTTAAATTGTTTTTATCAGGTATTCCCTGCACCAGCTGATAGAGAAAAAGTGAAATCTTGTTTGTCTGAATTGAGTGATATGAGCAACACTTTCAAGCAAGCTCTGAATGCTGGCATGGAACAGCTTGTGGCAACTGTGACACCTCGAATCCGTCCAGTGTTAGATAATGTAGCAACCATCAGTTATGAACTGTCAGAGGCTGAATATGCAGACAATGAGGTGAATGATCCATGGGTTCAGAGGCTTCTTCATGCCGTTGAGACAAATGTGGCATGGCTTCAGCCACTAATGACTGCCAGCAACTATGACTCATTTGTTCATTTGGTCATTGACTTCATCGTTAAGAGGCTCGAAGTGATCATGATGCAGAAAAGGTTCAGTCAACTTGGAGGCCTTCAGCTCGACAGAGATGCAAGGGCATTGGTTAGCCATTTCTCAAGCATGACTCAGAGGACTGTTAGGGATAAGTTTGCTCGTATTACTCAAATGGCTACAATCCTCAACTTGGAGAAGGTTTCTGAGATTCTAGATTTCTGGGGTGAGAACTCGGGACCTATGACCTGGAGATTAACCCCAGCCGAAGTTAGGCGAGTACTGGGTCTCAGGGTTGATTTTAAACCTGAAGCAATTGCTGCTCTTAAGTTGTAGTTCCCATTTGTCTAGTCCCCTCTCTCCCTTCATATTTTTTTATTATTGTTATTAGTATCATTTTCTTGGTCTTTGTTCAGCAGAATGAAATACTCTCATTATCCTCATGCTACATTGCCTTGAGTTCATTTGAACTTCAAGAAGTGTGGAAGCATAATTATGCAGCAAATATGGAAATTTTGCCTTTACAATTTTTTTTGTCTTGATTACTACCTTTGTTGTTTTGGAAGTTAGAACATTCTTGATATTGTCTCTTTACATTCACAATACTGAAAGTTATTATTGTTGTGAGTCACATACGTTATTCTATGTCCTTTGTTAATGTGATAGAAGAGTTAATTTTGATTAAACCTAAAAGTGTATTACGATCTATATCTATTACCTAAAATAAAAAGAGCAAAGAACCCGTGAATAATTATTTTTGTTGAGTGAGATTTTTGTGAGTCAATACACATCAATTCATGGCGACAAGGCAAAGGCCATGGTTGGTTGCTGGGATGGAGTCAACTTTGTGGTTGGCAGAGCGGAGGCAGATGAGCAACACAAGTTGGGACTTTTATTTTGTTTTGGTATTTTGGCAAACATGCATGACAGGTAATCTCTCTCTCAATTTCCAGTTGAAGTTTGATTGATTCATTACAAAATAAAACAGAAACTCTCTCCCTACTCCAATTACAGATTTTCATTGTCACCTCCTTTGTGTTGTCAGCTTCTACCAGTCTTGACAAAGCCTTAAGAGTATATTCTGATTCCATGTCTATTTCATTATGCTTCTAAAATCACCATATGTAAATTGCAGTTGTAGAAGGTGTTCTTGAAGTATTCCAAGGTTTTCCCATGGTAAGATTTCACATTTTCATATGAATACAGCTATATCCATGCTCCTTTCCTTGCTTTGAAACATTAGAAAGAGAAAAAAAACAAAAAGAAATGAATATATTTGCGTTCGTGTTTTGAGATAGGGATGGTGAAGAGGGTGAGATTTGGGATTTGGATTTGTTTTCTTTTGATTTGGTGAACGTTGCAAGCCATTAAGACTTTTATGTAGAGGGATATTAGGGTGCTGGAGTTCTGCAAGAGTCTTTTATGTTCCTAGAGGTGTAGATTAGATCTCAAAGGGAGGCGCAACTGGTTTGTTGCTGCTTGCTTGAACAATTCTTGTTTTGCTGTTGTTGCAGCTTACTTTTATTTAAATAAAATTTCTCATTCATACAAGAAAAAGGGGACACTTTAGAAAGAAATGCATTCAGAAAGACAAATTACTGATTTCTTAAGCAATTGGTTTCTGAGAATTTGAAAAATCAACTATGCATTAGTATCAAAATAATTCTAAACCACAGGAAACCAAACTGCTATGCATTTTTTAGGCCCAAACCTGGTGCAAGCATTTGAGAATTATAGGCCTTGTGAAATGAGGCCTATATGTACAATGAATCGTAGCAAAATCGGTCTAGTAATAACTACTGTTTTATACAACCAAGACCAAGATCAGTGATTGATTTGAACTATTTGCTCATGCAAACTATTTTGGGATGGAGATGATTATCTGTTTGAATTTTTTTCTTTAGTAATGTAGATGTGGCAAATGAAATGTGGACTGCCATGACTTGACTGAAATGGCATTGTTACTCTCATGAGAGATTAAAATGTAGTGACATATCGAAAATAAGAAGTCTAAACCATATTCAGTTAATCCTGGGCAACCAAATATACTCACCAAATACATATAACATACCTAAAGATTTGCATTATGTAGATTCCAATATGTATGCTAACATGTGTCTACGGTTAATTTTCTTCCCCTCATTGCCCCTCCCCTGGCATTAAGAGCTTAACTCAATTGTGTTTTTTGGATTCTAGATTAAAATGGTGTTAGCTTCTTCTTCCAATTTTCTTTATCATTTTAGTAGGAACAAAAGGGCTGGCATCACCATTATTCACAGGTTAGTAGCACTATGTTATTAGTCAGTTTATATATATATATATATCAAGGTATGTAGACTTGTTCTAGACACTATTGTCATTTTTTTAGCTATTTTAATGTTATGGCCAATGCAGGATGTTTATTAATGTTATCAATGTAGTTCTGATGTTCTTTTAAAAATTGAACAGTGCAGTTCTTTAAAGAGCATATTGTTGCTGAGTTAGAACTACATTAATTTATTCAAAATTACAAGAAAACATCATCAGAAGTTCCAATCAAAAAATTTCTCCGGTTATCGTCTTGTACAACTGGAAATATTTATCAAATCAATTTAGTGCTTTACATATTTTATACATTGATATACCTCAAGTTAGTGTTTTGGTATGTATTGTAGAGACATTGGGCCTAGAAGTTCTTTGTCTGTTTATATATTGGGCCTGTGGCCCAGGCCGAGGACAAGAGTTTGTCCGAGAAAGAGGTATCTTTGTCAAAAGAAACTGTGTTAGTAGATAAAAGAAGTTAGTTTTGGTCATAATGGCTCAACAGGATAGGCCGAGGATAAATGCCTCCTCAGCTAGCCAAAGCCGAGGTTCGAAGAGGTAGTCTATTGACCACAGTAATGTTCCAAGAAGTTCTGTTGATGCGGATGAGCATTACAGAGATATCATACAAGGAGGAGTCCTTGAATATCTTAGGAGAAAGCTGTTATTACCGCATTAATTGCTCCGCAGTTAACTTCCTGACTGCATTTATGTGGAAAAGACCCCTGAACAGTGTAGCGTTAGCTGTCCTAACGCACAGAGGGCTTGAAAGGGTGTCCGATAGGACAAGCACTCAAATATCAACTTAGATGATCAACAAGTGGAGAGCCAAAATTGTCTAAAGATAACTATATAGTGGAAGAAACACTCCAAGATGAAGGGGATTGAGAAACTTAGAAATAAACACTGTAACAATAAGAACTGATTTTGTAATCAAACCTGAGAGAATCATATAAGAACAGATCTCCCCAAACATTGTCGAGGACGATTTTTTTCAGTATAACCTTATCTATTTACATTCTCTTGTCATCTAAATCTACCTGAGTGTTTGTCTAATTTATTGAACCCCAATTTTCTAACTTATTTTCTAAAAATTCATTGTTTTGGGTTTTTTGGGCCTAGATCCATACACAGTTTGAGCTAGGAAGCCAAATCTGGTCCTTACATGTATCATGTTTCATTGCTTTTAGAACAACTCTTTATTTTATTCACTTAATCCATGCTTTAATATAAAATGTGTCCATTGTCCTTTCTCAGATCGCGCGTGTGTTTATTTATTATTTTTTATGCTTTAAAATATTTCTTTCATGATTATTTTTTGCTTATATCATATAAAACAAATGCAGAATGTATGGCCTATTTAGATGGATAAGGATACGAAGCCCTTGGAATGATGACAACAATTTCTTTTTTTCTTTGATACCTCAAAGAAAACTTCAACATTGCGGTTCTAGGATATCTACACAAAATAACGAGGCCTGATTGGCCCATTTTCTAACTGGACCTAGAACAAGGCTGTTTGGGGAAAAAAATCCAATAGAAATTTCTTCAAAAATATAAAACACAACAACCATGTTTTTTTTTTTTTTTTTAATGCAGGAAAAAAATTGTTCTACAAACCTTGCTTTATTTCATTAAAAGGTATGTAACTTTTCTTCAAGGTATAGTTATTTTTTGCACTGCTTTTCTTGCGGCCAGTAGTGTTGCCTGCATTTTCGTTGCGTCTTTAAAGGAGTGGCAGCCTTTGAAGATTTCCTTTCCTTCCCTGTCTTTTTCTAGATAAGACATGCCTCCCCTTTTCAACTTTCTTCTGTTATGCCCAGCTATAAGAAGTATCTGCCAATCTGGTTGAGTAACTAGGGCCCTCCATTTTGGTGTTTACTGTTCTCTGAACTGAATGCTGGGTAGTACCTGTCATTCAAAACATTGCAAGCCATTAATGATAAGGGTTGGGGGTCTTAACTTCAAATAGTAGTTGATTCCTGCTCTTCCAGAGAGACCACAATATTACAGCTAAGGTGTTTTCAAACTGAGGGTTAAGAAGTCAAATTTCTCTATATTCAGCAGCCATTGTTGCACCCAATGAATGATTGAGATAGGCTGTAGAAGATCTGACTTAATATTTAGACTAGAGCCAAGCCACATTGCCTTAGTAAATGGACAGGAGGGGAATAGGTGATCCATGTCTACCTCCTCTGATTGGTATAGGATACACATTTGATCTGTAGCAATGTTTCTTTTCACTAGGCAAAGAGATTTAACAGGCAAAATGTTGTTCAGGATTCTCCATAAGAAAATGACAAGTCCGAATGGAATTTTCAACTTCCATAAGATCTTCCAAACCCCCTTTTCTTCCAATATTAACTCTTTTGTTCTGCTGGGTAGTTTACAAGAGAGCCTGGTATCCTTGTTTTACTACATACATATACCCCCTCTGTTGGATAGAGGCCAGATTAGCTTGTCTTCGTTTTCAGTTTTGGAAATAGGTAAAGAGCTAATTATCTTGGCCTCCTAAAAGTTGTAGATTTGATGCAAAATCAGAGGGTTCCACGTTCTTGTTTCCGGATTAATTAGATCATACTCATATGGATTTCTAGGTCTTGAAGTTAAGTGGAGGTCAGCTTAGAGGAAAATCAAGCTCTGCAAGGCCTATATCAATGCTTCTACCTGATCCAACTCTCCACGTAGGCTCCGTAGCTTTGGGTGTGAGCTTAATGCAGTTGTGTTCAATTAGCATATATATATATATATATATATGGGAAATGCTAACAAGTGCCCTAAGGGTACTCGTTAATAATCCATTTAAAGAAAGTTTTTATAATTAATGAAAAAAAAGTAATTAATATATTGACAACTTTTTTCATTTCTCATAAAAGTGATATCTAAACTTTCTTGAAATGAATTATTAATGAGTGCCCTAAAAGCACTCGATAACATGACCCTATATATATATATATATATATATATATATATATATATATATAAAATAAAAATAAAAAACAAAAAATAAAAACAATAGTATGTATTCCCGAGTCAAATTGGTAGTAAAAAACATTTTTACTGTTCACATGCAACTTTTAATCTAAGCTGTGTTTCAGACTGTTCATTGTAGTGAACTGGTTTATACGTTCCGAACAGGGAAAAACAAAGTTCCTGGTGGAAGGAGGATTTTTTTTTTTTTTTAGTAGCAAGACAGTATCAAAGCTATTCAGTTGTTCTTTCAATAAACCTTATCCAAATTGAGTTCACACAGATGGTAATTATTTCTTGGTCCATATGTCATTGTCCTAGTTAAGCAGTTAAAAGCTTGGGAATTCTAGTTGAAGAAAATAGTAGCACCGTTTTCATGGGATAAATGGTACGAGGCGGCACACTACTTATATAGAACTAGCCAATGTCCTGTGCAATGAACATGTACAATATAATTTTATTTTAAAATATTTTATAAAAATCTATGAAATTATCTTTAGGACCATGGATAATACCTATTGCTGCCTCTACCATATCAATAACATATGCTAAATCTTCCTCCTTAGATCAAAGCATGTCAATAACATATGCTAAATCACCCTCTAAAATAATATCACTTACACCTATCTCAATTGCAAAATTAATAGCCTAGATAGTCATTGCTAGTTTTGTCTCATCTAAATCCGAATTGCTTTCCGTTTGTAACTCAATGCTACAATTAGTGACCCATTATCATTTCGAATCAAAACTCCTACTCCTGCTTTGTTTTCTAAAAATTGTTGCATCAAAGTTTATCTTGAAGGACAACTCTTAACGATGTTACTATTTATGCTTGATTGGATAAAGGTGTAGAGACAAATAATCATATTAATTGAATTTGACTCTTGCAATTCTACATTGATTTTTATTTTTATTTTTATTTTTTTTGGAAACCAAATCCAACTTTTATTAATTCTCAAGAACTGTCAAAAGACAAAGCTTCTAAAGCAATTCTACATTGAATTTAGTTCTTGAAGAACAACTCTTAAAGAGATTGTTATTTATGCTTTGATTTTTTTTTTTTTTTATAGAATTATTTATGCTTTGATTGGACAAATGTGTAAAGACAAATAATCATATTACCCAATTCATTGAATCTAACTCTTACAATTCCACATTGAACTTAGCTCTTATGCAAAGAAAAGAAAATTGAAAAGTTATCTATTGAATCTATCTAACGCATTTAAAATAATAAAGGCATATTAGTTGTTTGGCTAATTTATAAAATCAGCTAATTGTTTGGAATACAATAGGAAGAAATTAATATAGTATACAATACAAAGCTTCTAAAGCAATTCTACATTGAATTTAGTTCTTGAAGAACAACTCTTAAACAGATTGTTATTTATGATTTGATTTTTTTTTTTTTTTTTTTTGATAGAATTATTTATGCTTTGATCGGACAAATGTGTAAAGACAAATAATCATATTACCTAATTCATTGAATCTAACTCTTACAATTCTACATTGAACTTAGCTCTTATGCAAAAAAGAGAAAATTGAAAAGTTATCTATTGAATCTATCTAACGCATTTAAAATAATAAAGGCACAGTAGTTGTTTGGCTAATTTAAAAAATCAGCTCACTGTTTGGAATACAAGAGGAAGAAATTAATATAGAAGACTAAATAGAAAATTACTCTAATAAAGCATCATATGGTAGAACCTCATGCTCCTCTGCAAGAGAGATATCTACTAGATTGGAAGACTTGACTTCCTGTTGGACAACTTTTTTTTGTTTGAAATCTTTAATGAAACTACATATTTATAGGGATCTTAAATTTAATTAAAATAAAATATGAATCAATAGTGCCACCATGTGTTACTTGCATTTGCATAGCGGCACTGCAACTTGGGCCCATGACGCGGCCCGTATGATTTAGGACAGGGATTCCCAAGTAGCATTGCACAGCTTTGTGGCCGTGGATTAGCTTTAATTTTTTCAATTCATTGCTTATCTACTGTTTTTTAAAAGCCTGCAAAGTAAAAAATCAGTAGAAAGCTAATCCAAACAGACCATCATGAAAAGAAAGGTAAATGAAATGTTGTCCAGTAACGAACTTATTCAGTGAAGGAGCACTACTGTAGGAACTAACAAGAAAACACAAAACTTATAAAAACGGGACCCTCATGAACACAAAGATATAGAACATCTTGATGCGCACAGAATATTAAACTGGCCTTCAGAGCTTGCCATTCCAAATGCTAGTCCCAAAGAACGTGATAAATTATACCCAAAAAGTATAGTAAAAATACAAAATTGGAAATATAGAATGCAACCTAAATAACAAATCCTGCTTATATTAGAAAAGCGGACACATTTTTGAAAGTTCACTAGTGAAAGCTCAAATATAAACCACGCATCCATGGACTAAAACCAGAAGACATATTGCTTGACGTCCGAGCTTGAAAGGTTACACATGAGCAGTACCTTGAGTGAATTTGGGATCCTCGCATCTATATCTCCCATCAGGTCCAATTCCAAAACCTTTTGGATCTGCAAACACATTCTCCAATAGCTGACTGCGGGCTGGATGAGGGCTCTCATCTGCAAACTCAACAGCATCCTCAACCACCTCATCTATCTTCTTCTCTATGGTCTTCAACTCTTGTTCAGTGACTAGATTGTTGTCAATCATGTATCTCTTTAATGCTGTGATGGGATCTCTAGCAGCATAGTGTGCCTTCTCAGCTGCAAAAATTGAGGTGAACATTGATCACCGCATAAGAGAAAAATAATATACCAGAAGAAATTAAAGGTCATCCAGTTCATATAGGCCACAGGGCCTAATATTATTATCGAGTAGGAATCCAAAAACTCAATCCTCTTACTTATGACCAGAAATTTTTTTCACTTGACAATGCTATTCAACCATGCTAATTGACATGCCTCTTCCAAATAAAAGTAAATGATCTAGTCAATGAGGCAAAGACCCAGCAGGCTCTATTTAGCATTTAAGCAGCCATTCCAAATTCTCCTCAAGTCAATAATCCAACAAGGGATGTAACATCAGAATATTTAAAATTTCCAACACAAATGGCATATGCGACACCAAGGATGGGGCAGCGTCATTTGAATTGGTTCAAGTTCAACCACATAATAGATCAAAAATAAATAAACAAAAGTCAACAATACCAAGAGGCATAACTAAAACTAGCTGTTTAAATGCACAATCTGTAGACATGTCACATTCAAGAATTAAATATAACCAAAGGTAAATATGCAAAAAAGGAAAAAAAAATGTCAAATGCTCACCAGGGTCACGAAGCTCATCAGGATCAGCCAATGAGTGTCCTCTAAACCTATATGTCTCACATTCCACCAATGTTGGCCCTTCTCCTCTCCTAGCTCTTCCAATTGCCTCCTTTGCCACCTCCCTAACCTTCAAAACATCCATACCATCAACATGAACACCTGGCATCCCAAATGCAGGCCCTTTCTTCCAAATCTCAGGATCTGAAGTCGCCCTCACATGTGACATCCCAATAGCCCACAAGTTATTCTCCACAACAAACACAATCGGCAATTTCCACAATGCTGCCATGTTCAAACATTCAAAAAACTGGCCGTTGTTACAAGTCCCATCTCCGAAAAATGCCACTGTCACATGATCGCAATCTGCCTCCTTCAATACCTCTCTCCTATATTTGGAGGAAAATGCTGCACCAGTAGCCACAGGAATCCCTTCACCAATGAAGGCAAAGCCACCAAGCACGTTGTGCTCTTTTGAGAACATGTGCATCGAACCACCCTGGCCTCGGCAACACCCAGTAGCCTTTCCAAAGAGCTCACTCATCACAGCACGAGCAGAGACCCCTTTGCTCAGCGAATGTACGTGATCACGGTATGTGCTGGCCACAGAATCTTCCTGCTTCAAAAGCTTGATAAACCCAGTTGACACAGCCTCTTGGCCATTGTAGAGGTGAACGAAACCAAACATTTTGCCCCTGTAATACATCTGGGCACACATGTCCTCAAAAGCTCTCCCTAATACCATGTCCTCATAGAGCTCCAAGCCTTCCTCTTTCGTGATCAGCTGAATACCCAATTAACCAAAAACAAAGACAAATCTCAGACTTTGTTTGTCTCACTAGAAAATAATTCCACCAAAATCTTCTTTCCATTAAAAGTTCATATGAAACATATATATATATATATATATATATATATATATATAATAAAACCTTGTCAAATATAAGTTTAAGAAATATATCAGTAACATTTAAAACAAATACCAAAATGAAAACATTTTTTTTTCAAAGAAACTTCAATGTTATAATCTGTATCCTTTTGGTTGAAAATTATGAACAAAGAATCCACCTAATTAAACAATTAGTTCTAATTAGGCTCCATTTACTTTCTCAGCTACCCAACACGTATAAACCTTCAAAGGTAATACCTTTAAAATTCTTTTTTCCTTTAGTCAGTTTTCTGGGTAAAGAAAATTTTCCCAGAAAGTGTGGATTTGCATGATTGAATTATTATAAGCGTGTTAATCATTCGCATTAAATTAAAATCAAAAACAAAAACAAAAACAAAAAACAAAAAAAACAAAAAAAGAAGGAAAAAGGTATATGATCTGTGTCATTTTGGTTGTAAATTATGAACATAGTATCCACCCAATTAAACAACTAGTTCTAATCAGGCTCCATTTGATTACTCACTTACCCAATACTAATAAAACTCAGCTACCCAATACTTATAAGCCTTCAAAGGTAATACCTTTAAAATTATTTTTCCTTGAGTCAGCTTTCTGGGTAAATAAAATTTTCCCAGAAAGTGGGGATTTTGCATGATTGAATTCTCAAAAGCCTGTTAATGATTCGCATTAAACTAAAACCAAAAACAAAAAGGAGAAATGGGGTTGTGGAATGATTACCAGATTGGTGCTGGATTTGGACTTCTTTTCCTTGACAACATCGGATACAGCAGCGATGGCGGATCGACGGTGGAGATTAGTTTGATTGGATTTGGAGAGAGAATTGAAGCGCAGCTTGTGAGTGGATCCGAGGAAAGAGTTGGTTCTGAAAGGGTCGAATAAGAGCTTGTGTTCCTTGGATCTGGACGAGGTGGTGTTCAGAGGAAGGGGCTGAGCGAACTTGGTGGACGTCGTCAATGACATTTTCTTTCCCTTCTCTCTCTTTTTTACGTGTTTGGGAGCTGAGAAAATGGGTTGTGAGAGCTGAGGAAATGAATGGAAAGAAAATGAGAGGAGAGTTTACGTATATGAAGGGAAGGGAAAAGATTTGGGCGGAGGAAACGAGGGAGGGAAGTGTGGAAATAACCGCCTGGAGCGTTGGGGTGTGGGTGTGGGGGCAAGATTTGGATTTTATATTGAAAGGAAAAACAAAGGCTTGTAAAATGGGAAAAGGAAAGGGAAAGCCACCCAACTCCAACCTACTTATTATTAGTAGTAGCACACTAGAACTATTTGCAATAGCTAATTAAATGCTATTAATTGGGGCTTTGTAAAGCCAGGAGAGTGTAAGGTTGTCAAAATTAAGATCTACATAAGATCATGAGTGGTAGATGAGATCGTGAATCGTAAAATTAAATCGTAAATCTTAAAATTCTACATTATTTGAGAAAAAAATGGTATGTTAAATAATCACATAAATTAAACATTCAATAAAAAAAAAAAATTGCATCCATTTGATGTAATTACCATATATTATTACATCTATTTGTAAGCATCATTTAAAGAGACCAAAAATCTCAAAACGTGACACTCTCTGGATGTTATTTTTCATTTAGATTCAATTAACACTCTATCTCTCTACATTATAATAGCAAAACTTGATCTATTTGGACGTTATTTTTCATTAGGGTCCAACAGTCTTTTATCAAGTTAAAGAATATTACAAGAAACTAAAATCGTTTAGGATCGTTAAAATCATATGATCCTGAATGATCGCAAACATTTTTGAAAGATTTGGATCATTTTGGGCAGGTAGGATAGTAAAATTGTAGGATCGTAGGATTCAGATCGGGATTTTGACAACAGTGATTGAGTGTGTTTATTGCTAATGTCATATTTTCTTTTCTTTGTTATAAGATGTGTGTGGCATTTGTTGTGTCTTGTGATTCAACATTATTGATTTTTCCATGGATGTTTTTGTATTTGTTTAGTTAATGGGTGTCTAAGACATTCGTTAAGGTTGATTTATTATATAATTATACAAATGTGAGAATGTAAAATTTATTGAAATGCAAAATATATTACCAAAGATATAAAATCACCCCATATTTAAAAATGCAAAATGCAAAAAAATTTACAACTCAGCTACACAGTAAAATTTAAATATAGATTGTACTGTGGCAAATCTCTCTCTCTCTCTCTCTCTCTCTCTCTCTCTCTCTCTCTCTCTCTCTCTCTCTCTCTCTCTCTCTCTCTCTCTCTCTCTCTCTCTCTCCAATTCAAATTGGTGGGGTGGTTCTCGGCATTGTGTCATGATGGGTCACTGTGTGCAGCGGTGCTATTTTGGTTAGAGGTGGTAGTAGTGGTGGGTTTGGTCGTGTGTTGTTTCTAGTGTTATTGTTGTTGATGTGGCAAGAAAATAAATTATTTTAATGAGATGGGTTGTAAAATAAAGAATTAGATGCAAGGTGTATTGTTAAGTGAGAATGTAAAATAAAGAAAATGGTATTTTGGGGAGATAAAATGCATATTTTATGCATAACTAGATGAGAATCCTCTAACGAAATCAACTGACTTTTTATAGAAAGCATATCACTTTTAATTTAAATGTCTTTTCTCAAAATAAGTAAGACTCATTTGAAGCCTCTTTAATGAGCGCACAAGATTACCTATTAACAAAAACCTTTATAAAGTAAACAAAATGTTGCAACAACAATGTCTTTATTTTCTATGCATTTTTTTGAATGAAATCAGTTGAAATTTATTGCTAAAAAACAAAATTACAAGGTGTACAATCTGGGAGATAACCATAGTCTCTCAAGAGAGAATTGCAACAAAAGTACAATGGGAACGTTCAGATTAATCACAATATCAATCTGATAACAAAACACAAATTATAGAGGTTAAACGGCCCACGATTTTTTTTTAATGTTGGAAAAAGGCCCACGATTTGAACAAGGGCAAACCCACCAAAAGCGATGCTCGTGCTGGCAGCTAAAAAGGGATCAAGTGCACATTTGCAGCAAGTGAGGGAAAAAAACCAAAAAAAAAAAGGGTAAATTACATTTTTTATCCCTATTCTATATATCATATTTTAATTTGATTTCTAACCTTTCAATTGTGTAAATTTAATTTCTAATATTTCAGTACCATGTCAATTTAGTCCCTACTGTTATCTTTTGGATGAAAATTGATGACGTGTCCAATGGCCAAAATAAAAAAACTAGCTTCCGTTGATGTGAGAATAAACTAAAATTTTATTTTGGCCGTTTGTCATGTCAGCAATTTTCATCTAAAAAATATAATGACAGGGACTAAATTGACCCGAGACTGAATGGTTAGGGACCAAATTAACACAATTGAAAAATCAAAGATTAAAGTGAAATATGTTATAAAGGATAGAGATCAAATATGTAGTTTACCAAAAAAAAAAAACCCTTGTCCAAAAATTATTGCATGCAAAACTGCAAGTATGGGTAGCTTTAAAGCATATCCAATGGCTTCTTTAAAGCCAATTTTAGAGAAAAAACACCCAAAAACTCACTCCAACAGCTTCTCCATCTCTATTTTTTAGATTAGAATTGGTACAACGCTTCTCTACAAGTAGAGAACATTGTAACATTTACTGTTCACACTTCAAACATTTTTAGCTATTATAATAATCATCTATTGAATAAAAAAATGTTGGAAGATGTGTAATTATTAAAAAAATAATAAATAATGAATAAAAAAATAATATTTAAATGAGATTGAGAAAATGATAGAAAATCTGTTGAAAAATGTATTTAAAAAAGTAGGTAGGTAATAACTAAATATCACTATTCACTATCTAACAGTACAAAAATTTAGAAACGGCTGGAAATGCTCTTAGTATTGTTCTTTTTTATTTTATTTTTATTAAAAGTAAAAAAGTATTGTCCTTTTATTTATTAATTGTATTAATTTCATCTCTTTAACTTTTTAAAATTAAGTCAACTAAAAATCCCTCTAGAAAGACAAAATGGATATGATAAAATTAATGGTTGATAAATATTGATTTGAAATATAATAAAAAAATTTGATACAATTCAGAAGGACGAGTCTGAAATTGTAACAAATCGCAAATGTTTAGGAACCAAATTACTTTTTTGGAGTGCAATGAAAATGAGCAATGTCTAACACCCGTGGGTCCCACTGAGGAGATTCTACGGTGTGTGACCATAAGGATAGCGATTATTAGATTCCAAAGTTCAAAAGTGGCACCGTCCACTGGATGAGGTCGGTGTCATTATCAAAATAAATAAATAGGAGCAGCTACTATCAGAAAGGGTCCTTAGCTCAGTGGTAGAGCATTTGACTGCAGATCAAGAGGTCACCGGTTCGAACCCGGTAGGGCCCTTAGTGTTAGATTTTTTTTCCTTTTTTTAATTTTCTATATTATTTTCCGTTTCTCTCCACCCTTTTTATTTCTCCAATATAATTTTTTTTTCGGTGTTCCACTTCCCACACGGTCGGTACTCGTTACCATTGCAATTGTTTTATTCTTCAAAATGACGTTTTCCGTTTTATCATATCTTTTAACTTCTACAATTTCTGATACATTTCAGCTTCATTTTTCTCCTCTTCCACAAATGCTTTAAACCAATTTGCTAATTTTAAAACTCAATCTCATTGATATTTGCACATCACTAGTTTTTTTTTTCCCTCCCCTCTGGAAAAGCATTGCTTTTTACTCGTCTTTTCATATATATGTCCACATTCTTCAAGAAAGGCTGGTGAAAATATTCCTTCATTATTTGATTGCATTCTATTTCAATTTCATTACAAGTGCCTCTCCATGGTTCATGTACAATTTTACTCTAATATATAAGCAGATACAACAACCAGCAACAATCAAGCCTCCCAAAATTAATATAAACAAATCAATTATGAAAATATACAAAAAAGAAAAAAGAAGAATAAAGTAAGTCAAAATCTCAGCCGAAATGGTCTTCATCATCTCCAGTATGTTATATACATGACACTCGCATTACCGCTTGCTGGTCTTCTCCTTGCCTATAGCAGAGTTTCCCATATGTTAGAATTGGAAAGTATCACAAAATTTTAGTAACTCTAAAATTGAATTTATAACACAACTCACCAAATATACTTGATTTTAAAGGGAACCGAAGAGATGATCCTTTTACTCTTAGCTCCCTTAATTGCTTGCTTTTACTTTGTTTCTCTATTTTTGCAAGGCCGTTGCTACTTTCTCCTGTAAAAATATCTGTTCCTTTCTTTACCCTTTCATGATAAACAGCTGGAGGTGCAAGCCTCAACTGAGGCATGTGTTCTATTTGAACTAATCTCTGGTCCTTTTGCAAATTAGTCAAGATCTCAAACTGCAGCATCCAATTCACTTTTGATTAATTTTCAATGTTTGTGAAGTCCAGGAAATGGAAAAGATAATGACAATTATAAGTTGATGCTTACCCGTGAAATTTGCTGAAGCCCATAGAAATTCTCTAGTGCATCACTTTCATGGGGGTGTAGAATACTAGTTCCATGTGATTGTTGTGGCCTGGACGAAAATTTACTTACTAAACCATTTTCTGCAAGAATCGATTTATTTCTTGATTTGTGTGATTTCTTCTTCGGCATACAAACTGGGCATCCAGATGAGGCACCTCTACTTGATGCCTCATTTTCCGGAACTTCACATTGAAGATGTGTTGCATGACCACAATTAAAAACGCGAATGCTAAAGCTAGAAGAATTCTTTGAGAAAAGGCAATTACATATACAACATATAGGACTCCGGGGTGCATAAGCATGAGAGGCCCCCTTCTTAAGTAAGCTCATGGTATAGAATGTATCATCCTCTATTAAGGATTTGGCAGTGTCCTAAAACAACAAATTAAATAATTATAATCAATAGAAAATTTTATACTCTGCAATATTTTATAATTACAGTTGAGTGAGTCAGCCTTATATCTAACTTTAAAAAGAAAGTTATTTATCCTCTAGAATGTCAACAATTAATATGCACATGCAATCAGAAATTACAATCAAACTAAAATATCACTATAAGTGTGCTTGAGAGCATTGTACAAGAGTAGCTTGTACCTAAAACCAGATGCCTTGATGCAAGTTTGCTGCTCACTTCTGTACAGCAGAAATACTAAATGCAACGTGCCATGCAACTCTTTGCAACAATTATATAAGCAACTTTCAAATTCTTTGCATTAGCTATGAGAAGACGTTAATATCCCAAAGATGGGAGAAGAGTTCATTCATGATCCTAAATAAAGGTCCAAGAATCGCACTAAAGAACTCAAATTCACAAGAAGAAGCTTTATGACCTAATCATGCATGTTGGCATAGTTAAATCTCAACAAAGATGCAAAAATAATTTCCATTATATAAACTAATGCAACAAGTATACACAAGGCCGACCACATGACTAAAGCAAATGATGAGTTTAAAAAGTATATCTACCAGAATTCGCCTTTCAAAGCCATATATTCCAAGCATGCCCAGTATGGTAAGTTTAAAATCACCAAATTCCTGGCTGCCATTATCAGAGAGGAGTTTGGACATGATAGTTGGAAGGCGAACATATCCTATCATTCCCTCAACAATCTCTTTGATGAAGTGAGAGAACAATTTCCTCAAGATATGAGCCCCTCTATGAGATTTTGATATTCTCCAATTAACTTTGCATGCTTTATCCTCATGTGAGATTGATGATTCAGTCAGCAGTTGAACATGATTTTCTCCTCTAGATACCATTTCATCACCATATGAATCCATCAAAGGTTCACAAAACCTGAAATGAATTTTTGTGAAGAATTAGCACTATTTATTATTTTTCCTGCATATGCATATATATTTATCTTAATTCTTAACAATATAATAACTTCCTCCTAAGAGAAGTTGCTTATTTAGCAACTTTATAAAGAGCAGAACAGTTGTTAACATGAAAACAAAGCAAGTGAAACTAAGCATATGGAAATATATTCTCAAGCAGCGTTTGGATAGCGCTGATGCATGTCCAGCATCTGCGTTTTCTTTTTCTTTTTTTCTTTTTTTTTTTTTTTTAAGACCAGCACCTCTTGCACTGTTCATGTGGCATGAACAGTGCATTAAGGCAAATGAACAGTAACCCTCGTGTGAACAGTAACTTTTATTTTATTGTTTTCAGTTTTCAACAAAACAAGCAATATCCAAACGCACCCTCAGTATCTTTCAAGGTCATGTAAAAGCCAACCTGAGCCTTAATGATATATTCAAGTCTTTCCTAGTTATATCTATCCTTGTTGATTTTCTAGAAGCTACTATCTCATTCAATCTCCACTTTGACCTGAAAAAAATTAAAAATAAGAGAGAGAGAGAGAGAGAGAGAGAGAGAGAGAAACCTACTCCACTACCTTATTTTTAATATTTTAGAGGCTACCTTATCCTGGAGCAATTGAGTTCACCATTTCAAAACCTTTTGTTTTACTAAGAAGAAACTCTTTAATGCAGGAGCAAACCAGAAGTTATTTCGATATTTTATTTTAGATTTTCAATGAATAATTTTAGATTGTAACATAGTTATTTGATTAGTATTGGATTAGTATTTGAGATTGTTTAGAATTATCGGATTAGTATTTGAGATTGTTTAGGATTTGTTTAAAAGAGTTTATCCTTATCATTGTGATTCCTGGAAGCTGCATATTTCTTTTGTATTTTTAGATTGTGATTATTATTATTCAAATTATTTACAAAATTGCATCGTGTTTGTTTGGTGGTGAATTCAAACATCTAGGTGGGAAGCCTAAGGTTCTACTGTAGGACTAATCTAGGTGGAAAGCCTAGGTTATCCTACATCACTCTTTTATATTAACTTGTTATTTTGTACTAGTGTAAGGGTATTTCTATAATCATGCTATTTCTCTAATAAATATATGCTAAGGTGAGGGACATATTAATGTAACCCTAATCTCTCATATTTTACAACTCAACTATTATTAAGTTAAAAATACAGTACTGTCTTGAACCCACACCTTATCCTCCACTCCATTTTTATGGGGGGAAGGGGGAGGATGTTCCAATTGAGCTAAAGTTCATTGCTACCATTTCACATGCAATGCAAATAAATCATATAAGCTCACAGATCTTAGACTGCATTAACTACTCATAAGAAAATATTGGTAAACATATTGGAATTGCACAAAAATTATTTAATATTACTACCAAAGTATATGGATATCAGTCATTTGATAGTTTTCAAGTTCACTTGGTAAAAAAAATTTATATAGTTTCCAGATTCTTGGAAGAATCAAAATTGGTGACTGAAACTTGCTAATGTTTCATACCAATCACATGAAACCCCACCCCCACCACAAGACTCACACGCTAGCATAAATATGACATAAAACATATAATGATCAAAGAGAAACACCAAGTGTTTAGGCATTAAGAGGAGCAATTAAATCCAGGACACAAGATTGAGGAACAGAAGCTTAGTATGAGTTTGTGCCACAATTAAACAAAAAGAAAAGAGAGCATAACATTTTTTTTTAATAAGTAGAGAACATTACAGTTCATAGAACTTTATGTTCCTCAAAGCAACATAATCATAGAAATAAATGTAATTTCTTCTAAATATTTTTTTCGTTTCTTCTCCTTTTTTTCAATGATAAGTTACACATGCACCCAATGGAAGCACCAGTTGAGCTATAGCTCATTGGCATTCTCAATTTTTTGTTTCTTAAAAGAAATAAATGCAGTGTCATAGAATGAATGTGCTTCTGTTAAATTACCATTATACCCTCCTGTTTAATTGCAAGTATAGATCTACTCCATTATATAACAAACAAACGGATGTCTGTCATATAATCATGATAATCAATTAATCAGCATGAGGCAAACTGCTATAGTGGATGATTATATACTGCTCCAACGATTTTGCAATGAAGAAAACTTAAGGTAAATCTACCATAATCAAGAAAGCAAAAGAAAGATTGATGTTCAACTTACGAATCAAGTAATCTGAACCAGAGCGTCTCTGACTCCTCAGGGTTCAAGCGAGGGGTGTTCCGCTGACATAATCCGATACAGGCATTCAATATATTGCGTATTTCATTCACCTGTAAGAGAAATATCAGAGGTAATATAAAGTTGTAAAACAATTGTACACACACACACACACACACAAGAAGCTTAAACATATCATCTCATTAAAAGTCATATCAACAGACCTCCTTCATATTTAATACAGTCCTGAGATGCTTTGTATCAGCAGCAGAACTCAAAGCCACATCAGAAACCACATTTCCAACAGCAGTATCAAGCTCAACAAATTTACTGTCAAGGCCTGAAAGTGTCAGTAAAAGAGCACTCCCCACATCACCAACCCTTTCTAACAAGAAGGCAGCAGCATCTATAATCCCATATTCCTGACACAGGCGTAGACAGTGTTCCACACGATAGCTATCAAAGGTCTCAAGGAATTTGAGAACTGAACCAGGTTCATACTGACATAACAGCTGCAAAAGTGATATGCAAAACATTCAGTACCTTAGGTGCTATCACCAAATAGAGAAGTGCTACCAGGAAATCTGAGCAATAACTAAAACTAAAGTAAGCCATTAAGAGGCCATAACAACAACCACCCTTTATGGTGCAGAATCTGCATAGTCTAGAAATATGTATACAAGGAGTATGATATATGGCCAAATGATGAGCAGACTAATGAAACAAGATCTTTATTAGTTTATCGCCAACCCAAAATCATTGTCACATATAAAGTGGGGGTGGGGGAAGACATTTAGAGTTGACAATAGCTATATAACAAGAAGTTCGAAGACCATAGGATAAGATTGAACAAACACATTCATTTGACATTGGGGGAAAGAAAACATTCAACCACTTCATATTTCAATTTAGGCTAAATTACATCTTGGTCCCTCCAAGTTTGAGTTTGTTGTGAGTTTTGTCTCTACAGTGACACTATGAGCGATTTCATCCTAAAGTTTCAGACTGTTATCAATGTGGTAGTTCCAATTCCTTTAACCAAGTGCCATCAAATGTCATAAGTTGTATGTAACACCAAAACGTTGCCATTAATGTTTTAGTAAAAATTCCATATAAAAATAATAATAATTTGTGAGAAAAACTACATAAAAATGCTAAAGAAAAGAAGAAGAGAGAGGAAGTTCGAAGGGAAAAGAAAAGAGCAGGTAAATCCAAAAAAACTCAGAATTTTAAGGAAAATAATATGGTAAATTTCCTAGGCATCATGTTCTCTAACATCCTCAATTCCCTCAACTCCAGTCCCAGAACCTTCTTTGCAGTCAAGTTTTCCCTTCTCTTCGCCCCGATCAATCTCTCTCACCATCCTCACTGCCTTCTTCTACACCAAGACAAATTTCTTGATAGCTCTAGGCCTTGCTTCAGTTCAAGTGGATTCACATCTAGAACACTTCAATAGTCCTTGTGCTCCAACTCCTTTTGTTCACATAGGTGCCTTCAGCTGCTTCTATGCTTTCCACTTGGACCACCATCTTCTTGGTTGGTATGAACAATGCCTTGCCCTTTTCCCCTTTTTCCCTTTTTTGGGTGGGGAAGGGGTTAAGTTCTTAAAATTATTCGTGGTCAAGGTAGTCAAAGGCAAAAGGTGACCTTAAGGCGCCAAGGCCTTGTATCGCCCGAGGCATGAGGGAACAAAAAGGCACTAGCCTGAGTAAAGCAAGACGCCAAATTCTTAATATATTTATTATACATATAGAACTTAAATCATATGTACCTAGTGTATTATAGTATTATAATGAAGTGTTTTTCAATGTGTAGCATGAAGAAATTAGGTCTATCAAATTATTTCAAAATAGGATTAACATGGTTTAGGCTCTATTAGTTAGTTCTAACAATACGTTTTACAATAAGCTTCTATATAACAATGTCTTACAAAACAAATTTGTAAATTACTAACAATAGGTTTTATAACTTGCCTTTTGAAATTAATAGTCTAAAAATAGGTTTCACAACCAACTTCTATAAAAAAAAAAATGTTAAATAAAAAATAAACTTGAGGCTCTCGTCTTAGCGCCTTTTTCATGGCTTAAGGCGGTTGCCTTGCTAGCCTAGGCTCTAAAGGCGAGCGCCTCACTAAAGGCGCCTCGCCTTAGAGCCTTTGAGGCACCTTAGTGGCACCTCGCCTCGCCCGGGCACCTAGGCGAGCACCCGGCTCGCCTTTGACTACACTATTCGTGGTAACTACATATTCTGTTGCCCTTCCTCCATACCTTGAGTTTCATTCATTAAGATCAAGCAGGATGTGAAGTACCATGGTAGAGAGGTCCTGACGATAACTTTAATCCTCGGTTTGCTAGAAATTTGCTTTCTTACATTGTCTCTGACATTATCTTTTTTCTTTTAAAGAATCATTTTTTTTTTTTGGTTACAAAAAATTTCACCAAGATGACATAGTTTGATGACACTTAGTGTGTGTTTGACAAAAATTATTTTTACCAACTTATTTTACTATTTAGCTTATTTTTTCTACTATTCATGGGCCCCACTGCACTTTTTGGTACTATTCATGGGTTCTACTGTACTATTTCAAATAACTTTTACATTTATTTACAGTATTTTCAGCAAAATGTTTTCAGTTTCAGCAAAATAAGCGGATTCCAAACAGACCCTTAACTAAGTTAGACAGGGTGACAACAATCTAAAACTTTTCGGATGAAATTGCAAAAAAAAGAACTATAGGGACCAAAATGACAAGAAGTCTGAACTTAAAGGGAGTAAAATGAATTCTAGCTTGAATTATAAATATAGTTGTAAAAGTGCTCACCTCAAGATAAAGCTCAATCATATCATCAGTCACTTCAACTGGATCATTACGCATTAACTTGGGGAAATCAGAGATTTTTTCCAAGTAAGCCTCAAGTCCTTTTGACTGATCCTTCAACCTTATTCCATCAGAAGGATCCACAAAATCATCTCGTCTTAAAGAAGAAAAATTGAGAGTGCCAGATAAGTGAACCTCAATGACCGTTTTTAAATAAAGGAATAGGCTTCTTGGATGAGAGCGGAGTTCAGACAAGATATGCAAACCTTCTTTGTTGAAATGACCGATGAACAACAAGAATGTTCCTTCTCTGCAAAGGATAACCAAATGCATGAGATTGCAGAATAAATTAATTTCTGCGCAACAAAAGATCATATGTACCATTTAAACAAGATCCCCAGATAACTTCAAAAGAAAAAACATTACCTGCTTAAATCAACCAGCTCAGGTATACGAGAAATGACTGCTGATTGAAAAATAGCACGTTCATTATCACTCAGCTGTAATAATGTTTTGTTGATAAAGGAGAAAGCATGAATGGGTTCATCTACATCCTTCATGTAGCTATCCAGAGCAGCAAGATACTCATGTCTGATAGTATGAATGAAGCCACAAACCTATAAAATTACAACAGAGCTAATATTACAGGTAAGAAAAACAGAGGATTTCTAGATTGCAGCAATATGCTTCCCAGCTAAACATCATAAGAAATATATTTAAATATACCTGGTAAAATTGTGCTTTCTCACATAGGCCTAATACATAAGAAGCATTCCAGTCAGTCTCAGGCACTACTTCTAGAAGGGCAAGCACCTGCTTCTCCCTTCTTGTTGAAGCTATGTGATGTGAGGAAACACTAGTTGGAAAATTATTTTGTGATGTCAAGTATTCTAAAATCTGACTCAGGACACTTCTTGAGACATTAGCTCTTTCACATGCAACATAGTATGCTATAAACTCAAACATATGGCCTATGTCTTTCTTAGAAGGCCATTCTTCAACCAATCCACTGACATCTTCACTATCTGACATCTCTGTTTGGGAAATGTCCCTATTAAGAATAAAAATAAGAGAGTTCACTGTATCTTGGACCAATATATTTTGACATCCATTGTCATTCTTTATTTTTGGCTCCGAATTTTCATCTGCTGAATCATGCGATGAAAGTTTGGGTTTTGGGATTTCATCTTCTACAAAAGCACATCTCAGAACATCTAAAGTAGCTTCAGTATCTAACTGTAAGAGATGATACAGGTTCAGGTATGCTCCTCCAGATGATAAGCTTGAAACAGCTTTTGAGTTAGGGGCATCAGAATGTTCTAACAGAAACTGCAGAAGTTCTGTTCTAAGAGATGGCAAGCGTGTAGGGGGCAGAGTTCCTTGTCCTGCAAAAGGAAAACTTTTGGCTTCAATGTTTCTAAATCAGTTCCATCCTGCATACATTGAAATGAAGCTGTACAAGTGATACAGCTTCAAAACATGCGGATTGTAAAAAGAAACAAGGTATTCTTGCTTTGATGTCTCACACTCATTTCATAGCATCTAAACACCATTTAAGAATTATGTAAACTCCCATAAACACTAAAAGATGAAACCAAACAGGTTGCCTTTCTTTATCAATAGTAAGTTGTATAAAAAAATTTACCAAATAGAGTCATAATACTGGTTTCAAGCTGTACAATGAATTGGCTTATTAGAAAAAGGCCTTGTTCTTCCAGAGTCAGTAACCAGTACAGACATATATATATATATATATACACTGACAAAACAAATACAGATACTAATATCACCACTTAAAAACCACACATTTAAAAAGATAACAGCAGCATGTTTAAAGAATGAATCCGTATTTGATAAGGATGTGGTGCAAAACCCATGGTTTTCACCATCCAATCAATGCCACATCAGATTTGTGCGATAACAAGCATAAGCCCCACTACACACAATCCAAATCACATTAAAATCCTCAAATTAAAAATAAATAAATAAAAGCCTTTAGAATAGAGGAGTCGCTGACCACATCATAATTGTCACAAGACTGCAATCCAACTCACCCAATAAGTACCAACAACCATCACTGTCGCCTTGGAGAGATGGCTGAGGTTAACTAGAGAAAAAGTGTGATTCTGAGGAAGGAATAGTGTGATTCTTGGGAACTTGGAATAATAAGGGGTGTTGAAGAATGCAATGGGAGGAACAGTATTATTCAGAAGAGTTTACATTGGTTGGGTTTGGAGCAGGGAGATGGCAATTGAAACAAATGCTTGCAGATTGTTATGGAATCATCAAAAGGTTTTTTCTATTGAACAAAATTCAGACAAAACCAACATCGATCCAGCGACTTCTCACTGTGTTCAGAGTCTTCAGATGACAGTAATTTTTTTTTTTTGCTTTGTTTGTTTTCTTAATAAATATTTGATTATATTAGCTTTTAATGGGTTGTTATCATATGTACTAGTCACTATGCTTTCATTTTGAAAATCTGACAGTGTCAATATTTTATTGGAGGGTGTAAATAGGGTCTTTTACGTCATATCCTTATTGAATTTAATCTCCTAGAGAATTACATATGAACTGTAAGAAAGTAGTAACACAACTAAACAAAAATATAACACTCTAAGAAATTAGTATGACATGTATACGTACAACATAAAATGGCCAAAACAAATATTACAAGATAAACAGTCACATATATTTGGTTTTCTATAATTTAGTCAATTCAAGATTTATAGAGAAATTTTCACATACTTGCACAAAGGATCTTCAAACTGATCAATTGGAAAGTGCCACCAATAATAACTCCTTACCTGGAGGAAAAGCAAGACCTGAAAAGCAGTATTTTAGATAAACAAGCATCCGGTACCTGTAAGCAAGAACAAAAGGCAAAGGTTAATACTGCAAAGTGGTAATAAAAAACCAACTATAAGAAGATAAAACATAAACAATGGTATAAAACAATATAATCCTGCTTGTAACACCTTTCAGTACGATTACCATAAGACTGCAAATAAGAAAAAGTGGTAAAGCAGTTCTCTCTCTCATTATAATTTATTTTTGGGGGGCTAGGCCCCAGTGGGGGTTGTGGTGGGCAACCAATCTAAAGAAAATGAACATTTCAAGCGAGCCGTCCAAGACATTTTCTAAAATTCTATCAATACCATACTGAATAAAGAAACCTTTTTTCAACTAAAGATATTCCATATAGTCAAATGCCTCAAGAAGTTTTATTCAATCAAAATTTTAAACCACCTTTCCCCAGAAATATTTCATACTATCTCTTTTTCTTCCCAGTAATTATTTACACTACCAACCAGTAGAGGAATAAGCCCTCGCTGTTTTCCAGCCCTATCTAATGGAAAATTATCTTATAAGACTTACCTAATACCTCTCACAACAAGTGAGACCCACACATGATGTGAAAGGGAGGTCTCATGAGATACCTTTTCCTATCTATCACTTTTTGCTCATGGTTTAAAAATTCATAACCAAACGAATATGAAATTTTTTTTAATTGTAACGTCTGAAATTCTGAATAGCATATGCCCCCAAATGAATAAATCTTCACTAAGGCATAGTTGAGATACAAACAAGCCAGAAGTGTGCTTTTGATGCAATATTTGACAGTTTTCATTCGCGGTTTAGAAAATAAAAACCAACATAATAGGAACCTTAAATTTGTAACCTCTGGATAGCATGTGCCCCCATATGAATGACACTTCACTAAGGCACAGCTGAGATACATGTATTTCCAATGAGAACAAAAATACTATCACAAAGTAGAATAAGAAAATTAATGTGAGGGAGAAAAGGGGAAGGGAGAAGGAAGAAGCAAGCTTGCACACTGATTGAAATTTGACTCCAAATCTCCAACTCCATGCCACATAGGCCCAAATGGAGCCTAATTCAAACCAACTGATTGAAATCTTTTAAGATTAGGGTTATTTGCAGCTCCTATAAAATTACATTCTCAATATGATGTTATACCTGCACATTGATTACAGTTCCTTAAAAGTAAAAAATGTTTCCCATAAAGAAACTTCTAAATAAGTGTGCATTCTGCTTCAAATTAAAAAACCAGCTTATTTTACTATTCAACTTATTTTTACTACTATTCATGGTCCCCACTGCACTTTTTGGTAATATTCATGGATTTCACTGTATTATTTCAACTAACTTTTACCTTTATTTACGATACTTTTAACAAAAAGTTTTCAGTTTCAACAAAATAAGCGAATCACAAACAAACCCTAAATCCAGTCAATTTATAAATATTGACATGACAGCATTCATAGAAGAGAAGCAAACTAGAATGAGAAAACATGATATTAGAAAATCTTCCATATTCAATGAATAAGAACACAAGGAACAAATTATACATACCCAAGTGCAGCAGCACTCTCCTTTTGACTATTTCGCAAGACCACCAACAGCTCCTCTAAAGGAGCCCTAAAATCATCCAATCCTTTATTAAAGAGATACACCAGAGCACCATATAATCCATGCTCTCTACATAACCTAACAACCTACAAGGAAAAATAATAATCATTATCCAATCAAGTCAATAAGTCATAACAAATAAATTTACTCCACAACAAAAATGATTAACAAAGGTTTTGAAGGTAAGACCTGATTGAAATCCAAAGAAGAGATATCCATGTGAAGGACGCACTGTTCAACTCGTTGTAACCATCCTTTGCTGCTGTAATGTTCTACAAGTGCTTGCATAATCTAACAAAATAAAAAATAAAAAATAAAAAATAAAAATAAAAATAAAAAGAAATATCAGAATTTATGATTAAGCTGCCAATAAGGCTAAGCACTGGGACATCAAGTTATACCTCAGGAGGTAGTGATCCAAGCATGTCCTTCAATATATATGGTTCCAAAAGCTCCAAAAATGTGTCTGGAAAATGTAATGAAACAAAAGGTAAATCACCGAAAGAGTAATGTTTAAGGACTACTAATATGGACAAATTATTGCCAGTGAAGGGCTGCTATATATATTTATATATATATAGAATACACACTTCACAGGCAATTAGACCGCAGCAGACACTAACTCAACCTAGTTTTGTACTAGCAAAGTGTCAACACGGAATACATCACTCTCAAGGTGCTAGGAGAGCTGAATAACACTTGCACCCTTCCTAGTAACAAACCCAATCTTAAATGGCAAAGGTAAAATAGAATATAGCATTAGAAAAACTTCATCACAAGGAAAGCTTTCTAAGCAGCCAATGAGCTTGGCTCATTTGGCACTTCCCAATGATAATGGGGTGGAGGGTGAGATTGTGGGTTCAACAACCACTAGGTGCATTTGTAACTTGCCAATAATAAATAAGAAGGAAAGGTTTCTCATATTCTTTCATAATTTATAATATTTTCCCCAAAGATCCAAACATGTCTTGTTGATAGCCTAGCAATAATCTCACTGTCCAAACAGTCTGGCCTTCAAAGTTTGTTAAACTTTCTAGCCTCATGTTATGTAGTTATGGCTATCACAAATTGAGTTACCAAGTTTCACTTAAAAAATGAACTTCAACCTGGACATCAAAGATCAAACTGCGTAGTAATTGAAGCATTCAACACAAGAAGACTCAGAGATGTAATGATACCTCTCTGTTGTACCGCCACAAACTTGTAGAAAATTTCATCGAAAAGGATGTCAGTCCTCTTGATATGAACACAGAATTCCACAGCAACTCCACCAACACGAGTGTATTGCTCTTTTATTTCAGAGTGCACAGAACTGCTTCTACTATTTGGGTTGTCCAGTGGTTCCATTTTCTCAACTTGGTTGCAAAATGCCACCGAAATATAAGAAAATACTTCATCTACATATGACAAAAGCAACTCCACAAGGTAGGGCATTATGGCCTCCTGTACAGCATCCAAGGTTCTAGGGAGGTCAATAACACCATGCGCCTGGCCATCATAAAGTGTCATTGACATGTTCAGTGCACCCATCCAATCACCCGCTTTCCGCAGAACCTGAATCCGTTCCTTCCATGGGAGAAGGCGAGAAACAGCAAGATGCATAGGTCCAAGGATGTATACTGAAGCTCCTCTTACAGCTATGCAATTGTGAAAAGCTTTCTCAGGATTTCCATAGATATTAATAAAGTGGGTATGGTATGCAACAAGATCATCTCCACCATAACCATCCAGAGAAAAACTTGTTTGGTGAATCACAGTTCCATCCTTAGCAAACAGACAGAGTTGTCCAGTTGATGTAAGAACAACCAGTATCTGGTCAAGTACAAAAATCTCATTACATGCAAAGCATTTACAATTATTTACAAGGCAACACTGCCTAAATAACATTATTTAAATACAACAAAAGACAAATCAACAATATATGAATAACTAAATACGTACCTGATCATCCAACCAAGCCACACCTATAGCTGCACTGTCAAGAGACCATTTCCCATATACTTTTAGCTCTGATTTGATTAACTTTGCAACCTGAACTTTTCGGTCCCAAGCAATTGCGAGCAAGTAGACTCTCTCTGATGCTTCCACAGGCATGTTTTCTGTAACAAATTCATATCTTAGAAAAAATGAAATATCTCAACATAAATGCCCAAAACTCACTCAATGCATACCACTAGGCAAACTGCGTGATTGTGTCATGCATTTCCACGCAGTATAAGGCATAGAACCCTCTCGAACCCCATCTGGCTTAGAAAGCTGCGAATAGACTTCCAAAGTAGGAGTAAGCCTTACCTGTAACATGCAAATGTGGCTTTAACACATTTTGAACAAGATATAACCACTAAGAATAACAACATCAATTCACAAGACAAAAGGTACATGGAATTTGTGCAATCATCTGAGGGCTTCATACCACCAGAGCAGTTTGATGGGTGACAAATATGACCACACCTTCTTCAGCTAAAGAAGAGCCTTCATTAAAGAGTTTCCAGCCAGCATCTCCACCTACTACACCTCCCATCATACTACCAAGACTGCTGGATGAAACTGCATTGTTTCCCTGAGAGGACAGGGAAGCACCTCCAGAGAATTCATCAAAAAGGACCGGTGAAGCTGATAGCACAATTCCCGTTTTTTGTCCATCAAGAAGACACTATTTCAAGTAACAATATGATCATTAGTTTGGAGATGATGTCAAATCATAAGCATATTATACATAGTGCCACAATCATAAATCACATATTAATGCATACTAACGTTTTACCTGGGTTTTGATGGAGAACCTATTGAGCAAGGGAACAACTGAGAAAGCATGCAAAAGAACGAGACCCTTACTATCACCAGTAACTGCTTTAAATTGACGAGTAACCTGAGAATCCTGACCCAAAAATAATGTATGTACTACTGGTGTTGTATGCTCTCCAGTGATAACTTTTGCTGATGATGATCTCTGCACATCCCAAACAGTAATATGGCCATCACCATAACCAGCTAAGAGCAGGTCCCCTTGCTGATTAAAGCACATGGAAGTTACAGGGGCATGAGACCTATCCCCTTGCAGACCGAGCATCGACATCTGGAACATAAACAGCATGGTTTATTGAGTGAAGTTATTTCTGTCGTAACTACAATGTGGCACATAGCAAAAGCAAATGTACTTAGAAGCTTCACAATTTAATTAAACATCCAGATGTTTGCATACTGAAATTACCATAAAAAGCCAAATTCCTCACTTAACATGTTCGATTTCTGTAACAGAAGAAATTTAGATATTACCAATCAATGGTATCTTAACGGATAACCATATACTTAGGGCATATCTGAATAAGAACTTTGTTGAGGAAGTACCAAAACACTCATGCTAAGTATGCACATTATATTTATGTATATAAGTCATCCTTACAGAATATACTCATACTAAGTACGCACACCAAAGGTTTTTCTTTTTTAATTTTTAAAGCTGATACATTGTGTTTCTTTTCAATAATATCAAGTTATTTGTGTATGGAAGTCATCCTATACAAAATCAAGAATGCAACTGCTGTTTTGTGTGAAATTCATTGGGGCATTTTAGAGATTGAAATAAACAATTAAGTTGATACTTAAGCAATTCTGCAAAGATGACACCAGGAATTGACTATTATTTTAAAGGGCACATGCACAACATTCTCCCTTGATTCTAATTACACCCAAAATATATTTCCTGGAATCTATTCAAGTTTCAACCAAAAGATGAACAAAAAACATATAGAAACATAGAATCCTGAAGGAACATGAAAGGCTAACAAGTAAGAGCAATAAAAGCAGATTAATGCAAAAGTAACCTTTGGATCCATGTGGTCAGCATTATAACCGGAATATTTACTGGGCACAATGAGAATGACCCCTTTTGACATTCCAATTGCAATATAATTAGTATGAACAGCCAAAGCTTGAGGTGAACCATGATCTCTCCTGAATGCCTGAGAAGAAATGGTCCTTGTAATAGCATTATCCGCATCAATATCAAAGTATCCTAATGTGGTTGATCCTCTCCGTACGCCCTCAAGCCTCATTGGCTGAGCAGCTGCACCCTCTTCCCAATGCAAACCAGTAGAAGCATGCTTCTTCTCAAGCTCCTCAGCTAACTCCAATGGCTTCATAGAAGCAGCCCGTGATTTCTTCTCCGCTCTCTTACTAATCCTCCTGCTCTCCAACTGCCCAATTCTTTCTTCCACAAGTTCAGTAATATCACTCAATGAACTCGCGTCATCATCATCGCCACCACCAACACCACCCACCTCAGTATCTTCCAAAACATTCACTTGTTGCTGTGTTTCCAATGCCTCAATTGTCGATTCCTCCTCTACCTTCTCTTCCAAATGATCAACCTTATCTTCTTCTGAGTTCAAAACTTCAGAGCTCCTGTCAAGTACAGAAGCATTCTCATCTACATTTACATTGTTTTTGTCCTCCTCAACACTAATGGACGAAGAACCAATCCGCAGCTCAATGATATCAAAATTAGAAACTGAATCAGCACTTGTTTGCAGCAATTCTTCACGATTACTACTAACCTTTAATGCGTCTACTTGAACCACATTTTCGGCTTCACTTTCAACCTCTTTAACACTAGAACCCTGAGCAAAACCCTCATTCCCAATCACACCTTCCAAAACCTCATCCTCTTTCGCATTACGAATTTCACTATAAGAACTCAATTCATCCGAGGCCGAGACTGAAACCGCATCTGAATCTTCAAGAACCTTCTGGAAGCTTCCACTGGCAGCCCTCCTCGACTTGATCGCGGCGGCGTGCGGGGTCGGGAGAGCCCTGGAGGCTGCCACTGCAGCCGCAAGCGCTGCCCCCGGCTTCGCATTTGATCTCACACCACCGAAAAGCGACGGTAACGTCTTCGAGTTCGAGAGCCTTTTAAACGGATCGTCCGGGTAATTAATTCCGGGTCTGACCCGACTGAACGAAGACGAACCGGGTCGGGACTGGAGCGAGGGGTTTTCTTCATGATGTTGGGCCGGTATGGAGGAAAAGTCTGAGGAGGGTTGTTTAGTTGTGGAGACTGAAACGGTGTCGTCTTGGTCGTGTTTGGGATCGGAGACGCGGGAGTAAACGGACGGTGGAGATGTAGCGGGAGATGAGGTGGAGGAATCGGAGGCGTTGAGGATTTCGTCGATTGTACGGCGAGGGATGGAGTTGAGGCTGTGGTGATTGTCTTTGTAGTTTTCGTCGTCGTCGTCGTCGTCGCTGGTGAGAGGTGAGTTAAGGAAGGAGTCGAGGTCGAGTTCCATAGCCGCAGGTAATGTTTCGGAGGTACTGGTGAGATTCTTGGTCATGTCGTTTTGTTGGTTTTTACTTTTGAATTTGTTGCTTTCCGCTTAAGGAATTAGTTTCAACTCCGTCAGATTATAACCGATGTCCGTCAACTATGCGACTGTGTTGTAGCATTGCAACAACGCAAGAGTCTCGAACCAACTAATGAAGATTTTCCTTGAGAACATGCTTCAACTGAAAGGTCGAGTAAAAAATGAACAAATCTTTAATCATGCTAACCCAATTGTCATTATTTTCCTGCAATAATCAAAAGTTTTAGATTCAGTAAATACCACATTTAAAAATCAAGCTACAATGTTAATGACAGTCACCAGAGCAGTCTTAAAAGATAAGACAAATAAACCAAAAAAATTCACAAGGCATTAAAACATCTTCAGGTATTGCTAATATCAATCCAGCAACTTCCAAAATATGCAAATCAAGATATTTGTATTTAATTCTCTAAGATTAGTATATGATTGTTGTTGTGAGAATCTTTTGCCTTTCCAATTTCAAATTTCAGATTTGAACTATCAATCAAACACCAAAGACAAACATCAAAGATTGAAAAAAAAATTAGAACTCAGCTTCATCAAGGTGAACAGAGAAATCAATGTCCATCTGCTGTTAATTTCCTTTGAACAATTGACACCCAAATCAGAATAGCCATTGGAAAATTCTTCCAACCCTCAAAATAACACAAACCCAACAACTATAATTGAAAACCCAAATTAAAGTTAACCAAAGCAATAGTAAGACAGACCCATTAACCAAAATTGAAACCTTCATAAAAAATAGCCAAAGGAAAACTCTTCCAAACCTCAAAATAACAAAAACTCAGCAACTATAATTGAAAACCAAAATTAAAATTAACCAGACAGACCCATTAACGTAAATTGAAACCTTTATTAGAAATAGACAAGGGAAAACTCTACCAATCCTCAAAATAACACAAACTCAGCCGCTAGAATTGGAAACCCAAATCAAAACAAACCAAAGCAATAATAACACAGACCCATTAACAAAAATTGATACCAGATCATAATCAATAAAGAAAAACTCAAAATAACACAAACCCAGCAATTAGAATTGAAAACCTATAATGAGATTTAGCCATTACATACCAACGAATCACTTTAGTTCCAGCCAATTAATCTGTGAAGACAGAACGAAATAGAGAATTCAGAGAGCTGGATTTGTCTATTTCATCCAATTTGAGTGAGAGAGAAGGAAAGAAAGAGACGAAGAGAAGAAAAGAGAGGGAGAGAAACAACGGCTGGGTTTGGGTTTTGAGTTTTTCCGTGGGAGTTGGAGAGTCAGTAACGGAAAAGAAAAAGAAATAATCGGAGAATTAACGCTAGTTTTACTGTTAACTAAGTGGACAGACGTTTTAATTTTAAGAATGCTGACTAAGGTATTGTACACTAAATTCATTTGTAATAAAAAAATCAAAATTTAAAAATTTAATATGGAAGTAGAGCCAATACCTGAAACTGAAAATATGCTGAAAATCAGAAGTTAATTGTAGAGATAGAAAGGGGTTACGACAGGCTAGAGTAGACATAGAACAATCAGATAATCATTGTAGCCTCTGACATTGTTTATAAACCAAATCTGAAAAGTAAAAGTAGAAGAAAGAAAGAGGATGTAGAATGTCTTCAGTACGAAGAAGAACGAGGGAAACTGATAAAGCCTACCTGCCTACGTGAGTTTGTGCCAAACTGGAGTTTTAATTTAGTTAAAAATTTATTAGTTAAAAACTTATAAGTGGGTATATTGAGAATATTTTAGGCATCAAAATTGAAAAATTCAAACAATAAAAACCTCTTAAATAATAGTATAGATAATGCATTGTATCTAAGTTTTGCTTTATTTTTACATACTTTTCAACCACATGTATTTTCAAAAAATATAAACAATGTTATTAAAAAAACATTACTAATAACATTACCAAACATGTCCTAAATAACTACTTAACTAATTTATTCTTCTTTTTTTTTACTTAAAAAATTTAGGAGAAATTACACTTTACCCCTCTATATTATACCTCATGTTACACTTTACTCTCTAAACTTTTTAAATGCACGTTTTGCATCCTAAACTTTTCGAATGCACTTTTTGCACCCTAAATTTCCCTAAAAATTTAATCTTATATAGAAAATTAAGAATTTTAATCTCTTAATAAACTGTACTAATAATTAATATTAATAATATAAATTATAGTTGAAATTATATTAATTAAACTACTTACACAAAATAATTTACCAGCTTGTATTGTTTTTTTTCCCCTTAAAAAAAAAAAAAACTTGTATTGTCTTAAATTTTTACTATAAAATAAAATATTTATATTATCAATAAATTAAAAATATCAGCCTGATACCTTAGAAATTTATTTACAAACTTACAAAAGTTAATATCAAATTTATACAAGTATTGTTTTATAAAAATATAACCTTATATATTTAAATTGAGTATCATGCTCACAAGTAGGGGTATTTGTGGTGCGGTACGGTGCGATGCGATTTTGGGTCATTTTTAACACTGCACTTTGCGATGTAATTTAGCGAAAACCATAACCGTACCGCACCTTTTTTTGCGATCACATGTGCGGTGCAACGTATAGTTTAGCCAAAACCATAATCACACAATGCCTCATTTTTGCGATCACATATACGGTGCAATGTATAAGATATAGTTTAAAGTCAATATATTTTTCAAATTTTGGATTTTTCTTGCCCAGCTCAAAATTGATTTTTCTTTTTGTTTTGAGCCAAGTTTTAAATTATTGAGCTAGTTTTTCTTTATTTTTGGCTAACTCTCCTAATCAACACTTGCAAGGTTTGTTTGGGCTAGCCCAAAGCTTTGTTTTCAATAACTATAACACACCTGGTTTGTAACAAAAATTGAACATATATCACTATCTCAACCTATTAAAAAAAAAATATATATATATATATATATATTGGAAACTAGGGTTATTAAACTATTAATAATATATTTAATATTAGAAAAATAAATATATTAATATATAAAAAGTGTGCGGTTTTCTTATTATAAAACTGCAAACTATATTGCACCATGCAATGCGTTGTGGTGCACTGTTACCTACGGTGTGGTGCGCTTATTTCTTTTTGCGAGTGGTTTTGACGTGGTTTTTACGGTTTGGTGAACACCAGTCACAAGTTTGTTTACTGACACATTATTATATTTGTGTTTAACTCCTTTAATAGTTGAATCTAAAAGTTGGCTTAATCTTAGCTCAATGGTCAATTAAACAAATAGAAACAAGTTTTTTCCTAAGTCAAATTGAGTAGATTTTACTTATTAAAGTTGTTCTTAAATAGTTTAGTGCATTTACAACTCTAAAGATTGTGACACAACTTGAAGTTGTAATTTTCATTCCTCCCAAAATAATTATTTTTAACACTTTATCCAATGATTAATTCTAAATACATAAAACTATCAACATATTTTACTTTAAGTGAAACTATATTATCAATATTTAAAAAACTAAAATACTACTCCAACTAAAACATAATTATCAAAAGTTTTGAAAATTTTAAAAAAATAACTTTATTATTTATTTTACCTTATTATATAATCAAATAATTTTTTTTTATATAATTTGGTTTTATACCATATGCATTCATCAACAAAATAAAATAATTTTGTTATTTTATGTTTACTATATATTTTAGTATTCAACTTTGATTATATTGTTAAAATATTTTTTACATTATATATAATTATTGATTTATTTTTATTATATTATTATAAATTTTAGTTTATATAAAGTTATACGTATTTATTCAATTTTGATTATGTAGGGGCTCCGTTTTTGGAAGGGCACCCCCGACAATAAATTTGTAGAGAGTGGGACGAAGGGTTTGGCTCCGGCCGGCCTCTCGCCGGTCCTCCTTGAGCTTTTCCTTAGTTTTTCTTCATCTGGGGTTGCTCCTCGGCGGGCGTCCGAGGAGGCCCCCCTCTTCACGAGGGGGCTCTTTGCCTTATATACGCCATTTGGCTTGATCCTGGCCTTACAGCTGTTGGCCATCCAGGCTACTGCTCCAGAACTTGTCCCATCAGACAGGTTCTTCACCATACTGTGGGTTGCGGCCTCCAAGGTTGCACTGTTCAGGGGTCTTGTCCTCATTAATGTAGCCTGGAGGGTCAGGCAAACACATTAAGTGTGGATGTGACCACCTATTCTGGGTTTGCCCCCTACCCAAGATTAGACTAGGTATGCCGAGGAAGGGTGTGTCCTCGGCGTGGGTCCGAAAAGGGCTAAAAACCCTTTGGAAGACTATCTGGGACAATTATCCTCCTCAGCTTGGGCCTTGGGCCAGCCTAAAGATGGGCCAGGGATTCCGGGCCCACGGGCCCCACAGATTATATTTTTTCAATCTATATATAATTATTGATTAGTTATTTTTCCAAAGTCAATGTTAAAATTCTAAAATAAAAAGAAAATAAAAATTCAAGTAGTTAAAACTTAAAAACAACAAATTTATCTCTCTTTTTCTCAGTTTTTTGTTACATTAACTTCTCACTATCTCAACAAAAGCCTTATAATTTAATTGGCACTTTTAATGAAAACATTCAAGTTTCAAATCATTCCTCCCCTAACTATATATGTGTGTATATATATATATATTGTGGGGCCACAAAGAGTTGGCAGCCCCGACCCACTTTGAATCAGGCCCAAAGGCCCATGCCGAGGACCACCTGGGATCCGAGGACGTGTCCAAGGTCCGAGGACAAAGCGTGAAGGCCTAGTGGTCCAAGAGGCCATGCCGAGGATGATCACATCCTCGGAACTCCGAAGTCAGGAAATAGGCAAGCAGCAGTCCCTCAAGGAGAATCTCCCAGAGTATCCAAGGAGCATATAGTAGGTGCCAAGCATCGGACATGGAAGCATGGTGGAGGAGCAAGTCCCAAACGAACTGTCACCTCCACATTAATTGCCTTCAACTAACGTCCTGGCCGCATTAATGAGGATAGGACCTCTGAACAGGGCCATCTTGGGCGCCGCAACCCACAGAGGGATGAGAATGCGGCTGATGGGACAGGCACTCAAGTGGAGACCGGATTGATCAACAAATGTAGGGCTAAGATCAGCTGAGAGAGGGATATATAATGTAAGAAGTCCCCCTTGAGAGGGGGACGGACGGAGAACCAAAGAGAAATATATGCTGTAACCGTGTGCTTCCTTTGGGCCATTTTTTTTTGGTAAACTTACTTGAGTGAAATAAGAACAACTACAATCTCTGCAATCCGTCCGAGAAGCCCTGTTGTGCTCCCTTAACCCATATTTAGATTATCATAGCCCACGAATAACCATGCATGGCTGTTGCATTCTTTACTAGGGCCTAGCTCTTGAGCCCATACTCTACAAATTTATTGTCGGGGGTGCCCTTCCAAAAACGGAGCCCCTACAATTGGTGCCGTCTGTGGGAAGAACTTATGCGCTAGTAAGGACGATAGTCAAGCATGGTGGGATCAGGCCCTCACCAAAGTACTCCCAATCGACCTGAACCGGCAAAGTCGTGGCATCAGGGCAATTATGGCGACCCCGGGGGCGGTCAGAACGACAACGGGCGATTTCAGGAAGGAAGCGTGCACACTTCAACGGCGAGCGGAAGCCAAACCTGCCGGGACGGGCACGTTCCCCAGAAGCGCGATGATGGCCAGGCCGCGCGATCACAAGAGGCCCACAGCCACACTCCCCAGAGAAGGGATGACAAGGTGGCCATGCAGCGTGAGATAGATGATCTAAAGAGGAAGCTACGCCGTGTGCAGCGAAGACGGTCCGAGCCCAGCCCTGACCCGTTCTCTGACGACGAAAGTGACGATGAATACAGGCAAAGGTCAAGGACGCCCCCCAGCGAGACTTTCTCCCACGAGGAGGAGCGCTACCAGAGGCGTGGGCGTACCAACCCAACCCCCAAGGGCTTAGGAGGCGACGCCATGAGCAAGGCGCTAGACCAGCTCTCCAAGTCGCCCTTCACGCATCGCATAGAGGAGGCGGAGCTTCCTCGGCGGTTCCAGCAGCCAACCTTCATTGCCTATAACGGCAAGACGGACCCTGTGGAGCACGTGAGTCAGTTCAACCAAAGAATGGCTGTCCACTCCAAGAATGAAGCGCTGATGTGCAAAGTCTTCCTATCCAGCCTGGGGCCTGTGGCAATGAGGTGGTTCAACGGTCTAAGGTCGAGCTCCATAGACTCGTATAGGCAGCTGACCCAGGCTTTCGGTTCCCGCTTCGTCACAAATAGCAGGCCTCCTCGGCCCATGAGCGCGTTGCTGTCCCTGTCCATGCGTGAGGGGGAGACCCTCAAAGCTTACTCGAACAAGTACTGGGAGATTTACAATGACCTGGACGGCAAGTACGACGCTGTCGCAATCAATACCTTCCAGAACGGACTACCAATGGGGCACGGCCTGAGGAAGTCCTTAACTAGCAAGCCCGCCACCAGTGTGCGGCAACTGATGGATCGGATCGACAAGTACAAGCGGGTAGAGGAAGACCTACTACAGGGCAAGGGGAAAGAGAAGGCTATCCCTCAGGAGATGAGGGATTTCAGGTCGGATCGTTATGATAACGCCCATCCGAGGAGGGATTTCGGTGGACAATCTGGAGCAACCAACACACAAACGGTCGGCACTGTGTTCCGAGAGCCCGTACACAGGGTGCTGGAGCAGATAAAGAACGAACCGTACTTCAGGTGGCCGACTAAGATGGCTGGGGAGCCTGATAAGCGCAATCAGAACCGCTACTGCCAGTACCACCAGGACCACGGGCATAATACGGAGGACTGCAGGAACCTCTGGAACCACCTGGACCAGCTAGTCCGGGAGGGAAGGTTGAAGCACCTCCTCCACCATTCCAGCGGCCAGCAAAACCAGACCTACCAGGAACCTCGGAGGGACCTCACCATGGGGCGGCCCACAGGGACGATCAATGTCATCTTGGCGGCACCAGGAAGAATAGGCACGCAACCTACGCGGGTGCTGTCTATAGTCCGACAGCCCGCCGAGGATTCCCGGACAGAGCCAAAGAGGGCCAGGAGGAGTTGTCCACCAGTCTTGAGTTTCTCGGAGGAAGACAAGACTGGGACCATCCAGCCCCACGATGACGCTCTAATTGTTACCCTCAGAATTGGGGGCTACGACGTGAGAAGAGTGATGGTGGACGGTGGCAGCGCGGCCGAGGTCATGTACCCCGACCTCTACAAGGGGCTGGGGCTAAAACCGGAGGACCTGACGCCCTATAATTCCCCCCTAATGACTTTCGACGGAAAGCTCGTCACCCCGAAGGGCATAATCAGGTTGCCCGTACAGACGGGCCCAGAAATGGTGGAGGCGAACTTCGTGGTGGTGGACACATACTCCCCCTACACAGCCATCGTGGGGAGGCCCTGGCTCCACACTTTAGGGGGAGTTGCCTCCACCTTGCACTAGAAGGTGAAATTCCCATCCGGGGATCAGGTCCTGGAGATCCGAGGTTGCCAGCCCACGGCTAGGCAGTGCACGGTGGCCGCCATATCCTACCGGCTTGATGCACAGCCCTCGGCTCACGCCAAGGAAGGTTTATAGCAGTCAAAGACCCCGGCGGCGCCTCCTGATGCACCTGCCGAGGGTGCTAGGTGTGAGAACCTGGAAAAGGTATTAATCGGCGATAGCCCAGAGAAGTTCTTCCAGGTCGGAACCCAACTGCCTCCACAGGAAAATGAGGAATTACTTGAGTTCCTCAAAAGGAACCTTGATGTGTTCGCGTAGGACCCCTGCGATGCCCCTGGGATTGACCTCTCTTTCATCTGCCATCACCTTAACGTCAACCCATCTGCGACCCCGAGGCAACAGCCACCTCGGCGCCCGTCGAAAGAGCACGCTGATGCGATCAAGGAAGAAGTCAATAAGCTTAAGCGTGCGGGGGCCATCAAAGAGGTCTTTTACCCAAATGGTTGGCCAACACTGTGGTGGTCAGGAAGAAAAGCGGAAAGTGGAGAGTTTGTGTGGACTTCACAGACCTGAACAAAGCATGCCCAAAGGACCCCTTCCCAATGCCACGGATAGACCAGCTAATAGACGCCACGGCAGGCCATCCTCGGATGAGCTTCCTTGACGCCTTTCAGGGCTACCATCAAATCCCATTGGCCTTGGAAGACCAAGAGAAGACAGCCTTTGTTACGCCCATCGGGAACTACCACTACAAGGTCATGCCGTTTGGCCTGAAAAACGCCGGATCCACCTACCAAAGGATGATGACAAGAATGTTCGAGCCGATGTTGGGCAAGAGCATCGAGGTCTATGTCGTAGATATGGTGGTAAAGAACAAGCTTGTGTCCAAGCACTTAGAGGACCTCGGCCTCACATTTGACGTCCTAAGGGAGCACAAGCTGCGCCTTAATGCCTTATAATGCTCTTTTGGTGTTAGCTTTGGCAAATTCTTGGGGTACATGATCACCCACCGTGGGATCGAAGTCGACCCTGACCAAATCAAGGCCATCCACAATTTGAAGCCTCTGCAGAACCCCAAAGAGATTCAAAAGCTTGCTGGGATGATCGCAGCGCTGAACCGATTTATCTCCAGGTCGGCTGACAGGTGCAGGCCCTTCTACTGCCTGATCAACAAATGGAAAGGATTTGAGTGGTTAGAGGAATGTGTCGAGGCTTTCCGGCAACTCAAGGAGTATCTCTCTCGGCTGCCCATCATGTCCCACCCAGAGGCCGACGAGGTCCTATACGCGTACCTTGCTGTGGCGCCCCATACGGTGAGCCTAGTATTGATACGGGAAGACGATGGCGTCCAAAAGCCAATTTACTACGTCAGCAAGTCGCTGCACGAAGCGGAGGTGAGATACCTACCCCTAGAGAAGGCCATCCTGGCTGTGGTCCACGCCACGAGAAAGCTCCCCCATTACTTCCAAGCTCACACCGTGGTTGTCCTAACCCAATTGCCTTTGAAATCTGTGCTCTGAACCGCCAACTACACGGGAAGAATCGCGAAGTGGAATACGATTCTAGGGGCTTTCAACATCGAGTACATGCCTCGGACCTCCATAAAAGGCCAGGTTCTGGCAAATTTGACAGCCGAGTTCGCCGAACCAGCTGTGGAGGTTATAGCCGAGGAGGAGAGTCATGGTGAGAAGTTAGTTGGGGCAACCTCCATCCCAGAGTCACCATGTTGGAAGGTATATGTCGATGGCGTGGCTAACCAGCGAGGTTCTGGAGTGGGACTAGTCCTAGTGTCCCCTGAAGATCACGTCATAGAGAAGTCCCTGAAACTCGGATTCACGGCCACAAACAACGAGGTCGAGTACGAGGCATTAATACAAGGGATGACCATGGTGCAAAAGATGGGAGGAAAGTTGATAGAGATGTTCTCAGACTCGGGGTTGGTGGTAGGACAGGTGAATGGGGAGATGGAAGCCAAGGATCCACGAATGCAAGAATACCTGGGCCAAGTTAAGCGCTTGCGATTGGGGTTTAGCCCTTACAATTTGTCTCACATCCCCAGAAGCGGGAACAGCCATGCCGACTCATTGGCCACGCTCGCAACGTCCTCGGCAGGGCCTCTGCCTCGGATAATACTTGTGGAGCATTTGGGGAGGGCAAGTGAAGCGCCAAGGGGAGGGATCCCCGTCCATCAGATCGAGGTGGGCTCCAACTGGATGGACCCCATAGTGAGATTCCTCAAAGATGACATCCTGCCCGAGGACAAGTCAGAAGCTGAGAAAATTAGAAGGAAAGCTACTCGGTTCTGGTTGTCTGAGGATCACAAGCTGTATAAACGCTCCTACTCTGGACCATACCTGTTGTGCATCCACCCCGAAGCGGCGGAATCGCTACTCGAAGAGCTGCACGAGGGAATATGTGGAAGCCACACAGGGGGGAGGTCCTTGTCCCACCGAGCCATCACACAAGGCTACTGGTGGCCAGGGATGCAGCAGGAGGCCCAGGAATATGTCAAGAAGTGTGACCAGTGCCAGAGATTCGCCCCGAGTATTCATCAGCCAGGAGGGGTCCTAAATCCCTTGTCCAGCCCATGGCCATTCGCCCAATGGGGCTTGGACATTGTGGGGCCTTTCCCCAAGGCACCAGGGAATAAGAAGTATCTGTTGGTGGCTATGGACTATTTCACCAAGTGGGTCGAGGCCGAGCCGCTGGCCAATATCAGGGACGTAGACGCAAAGAAGTTCCTTTGGAGGAACATTGTTACGCGATTCGGGGCTCCTCACACCCTCATCTCGGACAATAGGCTCCAATTCGACAGCAAGGCCTTCAGGAAGTACTGTAGCGAACTTGGGATCATAAACAGATACTCGACGCCGGCCTACCTTCAGGGGAACGGACAGGCCGAGGCTGTCAATAAGGTCATCGTGAATGGACTTAAGAAGAGACTGGACGATGCCAAGGGGAGATGGGTAGAAGAACTACCCCATGTGCTATGAACGTACCGAACCACGCCTCGGCGATCAACGGGGGAAACGCCTTTCGCCATGACTTATGGCGCCGAAGCAGTGATCCCCCTGGAGACAAATCTCCCGACACTAAGGACAAGCTCCTTCACTTCAGCCAGCAATGATGGACTGCTGGAGCGGAGCCTGGACCTGGTGGACGAACGAAGGGAGCGAGCGATGATCCAATTGGCCCACTACCAGCAGAAGCTCAAACAAGGATACGACGCCAATGTGAAACTCAGATCGCTAGCACCGGGGGACCTGGTGCTGAGGAAAGTTGTTGGAGCTGCCAAAAACCCTTCTTGGGGAAAGCTGGGACCCAACTGGGAAGGGCCCTACCGGATTACCTCAATAGCAGGGATAGGAGCATACTACTTGGAGGGTCTAGATGACAAGCCTGTACCTCGTCCATGGAATGTAAATAACCTGAAAAGGTACTACTATTAATAAAGAAACTATTTCGATTCATATTGTTAGCTTCTTTTAGTTATGTGCCTCGCATCCTAGCCATTTAAAAAAAAAAAAAAAAAAAAAAAAAAAAAACTAAGTGTTAGACAGAACCAAGGAACTGCATGGTCCTCGGACTCAGTCCTATGGGGAAACTAACCAGTTTAAAAGAAAACTAAGTGTTAGACAGAACCAAGGAACTGCATGGTCCTCGGACTCAGTCCTATGGGGAAACTAACCAGTTTAAAAGAAAACTAAGTGTTAGACAGAACCAAGGAGCTGCATGGTCCTCGGACTCAGTCCTATGGGGAAACTAACCAGTTTAAAAGAAAACGAAGTGTCAGACAGAACCAAGGAGCTGTATGGTCCTCGGACTCAGTCCTATGAGAAAACTAGCTACTTAAGAACGCTAAGTGTTAGACAGAACTAAGGAACTGCATGGTCCACGGACTCAGTCCTATGGGGAAACTAATTGCTTCAGAAAATTTAAGTGTTAGACAGAACCAAAGAACTGCGTGGTCCTCGGACTCAGTCCTGTGGGGAAGCTGGCTACTTTAAAAGACCCTAAGTGTCTACTTCGAAAATTCTACCTGTTCCTTAGGACATGTTATAACAATTGATACAACCCACGATTGGCAGAGATATAATTTAAGTTATAACTATACGAGTAAACAAAAATGGATAATATGCAAGCAAGGAAACAGCCACAACACAGAAAAAGAAACAAAACTCCCATTTCATTAAGTCCAAAAAGACTATACAAGAGGAGTCACATTACAAAAAAAAAAGAGAAGAGGGGTGCAAAGGAGAAGTAAGGCAGGAAGGGTCCCTCAATCTAGTCGCCCGCTTCGCTGGAAGGCACGGCAGGAACGGCTGCCCCCTCAACAGATGGGGCCTGAGTGTCAGGGGCGAACTCCACAACCTGCTGGGGCTTGTCCTCATCAGAGCCGCCGCCCAATTCGATCACCGGGGAGGGACCACTCCCTTGGACTGGCTCGCCAGTGGCCCCAGCATCCGAGGCCCCCTCCCCTGGAGTTGCAGCAGTTTCCACAGCGGCCTCCGAGCCACCTATGGCAGCCTCGCAGATGGCGGGGGGGTAGTATACGCTCTCCTCCTTCCACAGGGCAGAAGAGGCCTCCACCCCAGCTTGTCTGAGGGCCTCACTCCAAGTTTCAGAGCAGTAGCACCTACATAACCCTGGGACTTGGGATTTGTAGGCAGCTGCTGTCTCAGTTGCCCCAGCGTCATAGGCTGCCTCCTCGGCATCCTCCTTACTGGCCAAGGCCTGCTCCTTACCCTTCTCCGCCTCAAGCCTGGCCTCCTCGGCAGCAGCCATCTCCTTCCTGAGGTCATCTATCAGCTCTCTGGCAATCCTGAGCTGATCCTCAGCCTCATCCAGGCGCCTCGTCTGCTCCACGGCCTGCCTCTGGGCACCCGCAAGGCCAGATATCGCGCTGTCCCGTTCTTGGGCCATCGCCTTCAGCTGCTCCCTGGCCTTGGCAAGGTCTTCCTAGGAGACCTTGAGGACCTGGGTGGCCTTCAAGCGCCTCTCACGCTCAGCTTCTATGGCCTTCCCATGGTCGTTGGCCGCCTCCTCCAACCTGTAAGTGGCCTGGACAACCTGCCAAGCAAAACGGGTATAAAGCAGGTTGAGCTCAAAGAGAAAGGAACGCAAAACTAAAAACAGATAAAGCACAAGTGTTTAGGATCTTACCATCCCCAAGTATCGCTTGAGGCAGAGGAAGACCTCCCTGCTCCTCATGGTCCCCAGCTGCGCCATGTCCGCAAGAAGCAGTAGGCACCTCTCCACCTCGTCGGCCACATACGCGCCCTCACCCTCTCTGAAATCCCTGAGGGAGGCGTCATCCCTCAAAGGACTCCCACGGAGCATTGGGGCGGGGAGCCATGCCTGAATCTCAGGCTGGTCCTCGACCTGCTTGTCCTGTTCTTTGTGGCTAATCTTCAGTTGCTTTGATGGCCGCCGAGCATCATCGCCCTCCCGCGTGGGCCCAGACTTCTCCTCCATAACCCTCTTGCCCTTATCCTTTCTCTGCTTAGGGTCGGCAGGGTCATGCCTCGATGGCGAGGTCGTCTGAGGCGGAGAAGGGGGCAGCCGAGACTGGGACGAGCTCGACCTGGTGTGGGCAGCGCGGGTCTTGGAGGGAGGAGGAGGAGGCAGCTTCGGCTTAGACTTCCCCGGCTGCCCCTCGATCAACTCGGACAGGCTGGGTTGGAACTTCTTTTTGTAACCCATCTTAGGCCGGGAAGATGTCCCTGACTCTGGTAGTTCTGCTTCGGATAGACGAGGATCACCCAAGTCTCCAGAAGGGTCCTCGGACTGATGAAGCTGCTTGAAAACGCCAAAATCGTCCTCGGCAAAACCAGGGTCGGCAGCTCCCCCTTCTCTCTCTAAATCCTCTCCCGCGGCCCCTGAGAATGTGTGGGAGGGGGGGATTGCTACTGTGACGCCTTCGGAAGTGGAGTGATCCTCGGGAAACTTGAACCCTTCCTCGGTCACTTCTATTTTCGATAGCCGAGGATCATTTGCTTTGATCACGTACTTGGGGGCCGCGAATGACTTTTGGAGCGGAGTGTACCCCAAGATCTTGTGAGCAGCTCTAACCTGGTGGTCTGCCTCGTTTTCAAAATCCGCAGACCTGAGCACCGTCTGCAAGTCTTCCCTGTTGACCAAACTGAAGTTGGGCGCGAGGGCGTGCGGATCTGCAAAAGGAAAACACATCCACATTAGTTGCCAAACAGAACAAAAAGGAATGACACAGTAAACAAGTTGGAATCTTTGAACCCCCTCCTATTCCCACTGCCCCACCTGGTATCCCCTCTGTCGTCGGGCAGTGAAGGCCATCGTGCCACTCTCCAAACACGATGAGAAAATTCTCGTTCATCCCCTTATTGGACTCGGGGAGGCACTGGATAAGCCGGACCCTGTCGTCCCTCGTCCTCATGTAGTAGGACTTGCCCTTCAGATGTTGAAGATTGTAGCAGTAATTCACATCATGATGGGTCAGCCTTAGACCCATCTTCTCGTTAAGGGCATCCACACTGCCCAGAATTCTGAACATGTTGGAGGCGCATTGGGTGGGGGCTAACCGGAAGTATATAAGGTAACCCCTCATCACCGGCCCCATGGGGATCCTCATCCCCCTTCAAGGAAGGCAATAATGGGTATCGCCACCTCGCCCACCTCCCTCCGGAGCAACCACTCCCCGTCCTCACAATACCTTAAGCCCACGTTGGCCGGTATCCTGTAATCGGCGATGAATTTCTCCATCGCCTCCTTAGTAAAAACGTACTTCTTAAGTCTACCCATCCCAAACAACGCCTTAGGGAATTAAGGGGAAAGCGAATCAAAGAAGGAGGAATAGAAAGGAAAAAGCTCAGAGAGGGATAGAGCGACTTAAAGGAATGAGGAGGAGCTCCTCGGACTGGCTTTTTGTGCTGGAGGTATAGGTGGAGATTTGGCTGGACTCTGATCGAAGGCGCAAGAGTTCTTGATTGTGAATGAGAAGGGAAAAAGCGGTTCAAATGGGTATTTATACCCTAGGCGGAAGAGCCGCGCGAGTTTTCCCGCCCATAAATGCCAGATCCATCCCCACCGTTAGATCGCCATCTGCCCGTTGAACGTGGGGAGCATAAAGCCGCCCGAATTTAATGCAAGGCACGATACCCACGTCGAAGCATCAGTAACGCGCCTTGAGCAGGTGAAAAGTCTTCGATTCTGACGAGGAACAGGACTCGAAGGGACGTAGGACAGATCCGAAGGTGTCAAAATCCTCCTCTCCGCCCGAGGATGCGGACAGCAAGATTTTGAGGGGCTATTGTGGGGCCACAAAGAGTTGGCAGCCCCGGCCCACTTTGAATCAGGCCCAAAGGCCCATGCCGAGGACCACTTAGGATCCGAGGACGTGTCCAAGGTCCGAGGACAAAGCGTGAAGGCCTAGTGGTCCAAGAGGCCATGCCGAGGATGATCACATCCTCGGAACTTCGAAGTCAGGAAATAGGCGAGCAGCAGTCCCTCAAGGAGAATCTCCCAGAGTATCCAAGGAGCATATAGTAGGTGCCAAGCACCGGACATGGAAGCATGATGGAGGAGCAAGTCCCAGACGAACTGTCACCTCCACATTAATTACCCTCAACTAACGTCCTGGCCGCATTAATGAGGATAGGACCTCTGAACAGGGCCATCTTGGGCGCCGCAACCCACAGAGGGATGGAAATGCGGCTGATGGGACAGGCACTCAAGTGGAGACCGGATTGATCAACAAATGTAGGGGTAAGATCAGCTGAGAGAGGGATATATAATGTAAGAAGTCCCCCTTGAGAGGGGGACGGACGGAGAACCAAAGAGAAATATATGCTGTAACCGTGTGCTTCCTTTGGGCCATTTTTTTTTGGTAAACTTACTTGAGTGAAATAAGAACAACTACAATCTCTGTAATCCATCTGAGAAGCCCTGTTGTGTCCCCTTAACCCATATTTAGATTATCATGGCCCACGAATAACCATGCATGGCTGTTGCATTCTTTACTAGGGCCTAACTCTTGAACCCATACTCTACAAATTTATTGTCGGGGGTGCCCTTCCAAAAATGGAGCCCCTACATATATATATATATATATATATATATATATATCTCACCATGAGCCTTTTAGTGGCACTACTTTGTCTCATTTATAAGATTTAACTAAGATGGGAGAAGATCCCCTCCCGTTAGGACATTTAGAGAACTAATATCAAATGTGTTAAATACTAAATTTTCTTTCAAATTTGCAAAAATTTCCTTGTATTTAATATCATTTGAATTGTATTTGTATTGAAACAAAAAGATTATGAGCTAAAGTTGGATGTTCGTTCAAGCGAAATTTCCATGTTAGGCAACTTGAGCAAATTTGATAGTTTTAAAAATCAATTAATTTAGAAAGTCTCGCTTGTATTTTGCCTAACACTCACTCAAGGGAGTTGGCACCTAAGAAAAATTAGTGTCATTATCAATTAGATAATTTCTATACTAATAAATTCTCAATCACAATAATTAAATCATTTGTATAGTTATTGTTGAAAATGAAACTTCACTATTATGTGTAGAACATAGTTCAAAATTTAAATGGTTGTAGTACTTACTCTTCTAGTTTATGCTACAACTTTGAAACGAACATGTTCACCCATGAATATCATTAAAATTAGGTATTACAACAAAATGGAAGATAGTAGTTTAATGGATATTTTTTTATTTTGTTTATTAAAAGAAAATTCTATGAAATTTAGTACAAAATCAATCATACACGATTTTTTGGATTTGAAATAATGTCATGTTCCATTTTGATATGTCAATAACTATTGAGTTGGAATGTAACAAGAAACGATTATTAGTATATTTATTTTTCAAAAAAAAATTGTGTATTTTATTTTGTTTATATATATCTTTTAAAACTGAATAGATGTGATAGTTTTATTTTTCACTAGTAGTATGCGCGTACAGTGCGTGAATTAATTAAAATTTTATGCAAGAGAAAAAAAAAACACTTTACAAATATGGCATACAATGTGTTAATTTATTTTTATATTTATTATTCTCAAATAAATTTGGTCCTCAAAGGTAAAACTCAACATATTTCTTATTCTTGAAATTTATCTTTGGCTCCCCTGAGATAAAATCCAAGCCCTGTCTCGGAAAGAAGAAGGGAAAAAAGTCTAGATGATATTTGGAGTAATTCTTAGGTACTTCCGGAGAATGGTGCTCACTTTTCTCACATTCATGGTGGGGTCCACTCATTAAATTCATGGTGGGGTCTACCATAAATGTGAAAGGATGGAGCACCATTTCACTATACTTCGAGACTATCTAAGAATTTTTCTAATATTTGTACTTGATACTCTCTATTTATATTTAATTGGGAAAAAATATCGATGTAACAAGATTTTATAGGAGGGTGTAATTAGAGGGTTTTATACTAAAATCTGTATAGAATTTAATCTAAATAAGATATTTGGCAAAGGACTCCTAGGCTCCTAGCTTAGTGGGTCTTTCTCCAATTGAGTCAACTAGTAGGAGCAGTTACATATTTTGGTTGTAATTGAAATAATTTTATATTTCATTATTTCATTTTGTTAGTTGAATAATTAATGAAATTTGATGGTGTAAGAAAAATGCCAAGCTGATTTCTCATCCATAAGGCCGTCCATGACAACGTACAAAATGGAGAATGAGTGGCTCTTACGCTCGTCCTTCATTCACTCGTCCAATGGGGGATGTACTAGTAGCAAACCTTGTCCGTCCTTAGTGATGGACGGATAAGGTTCACCAAGAGTCATGACACTTCCAAAAGCCAAGAGTCACGTTGTTACGAACCAAGCCATCTGTTCACTGTTAAACACAAGTCCCAATGAGGTAACTTTCATGACAGTCATGGAAGTTACCTCTGAATCCTCCAAACTCTACGACGATAGGAGAAATAACTGTCAAGCTAACACTATATAAAGACCCTTCTACGCAGAGGTATGGACACTTTTTTGGATTCTAAAAAAAGATTGGTAAAGTCTTTGAAGTACTTTCTTTTCTACTTCAATCCACTAACTTTACTATCGGAGGATTCAAGACCGGCCTCCACCGGTCTTCTCTGATCTTCTTTGTTTTTTCAGGACTCACCCTTCAAGATCTTCAACACCCGAAGACCTTTCAGCCCACTGATTTCCAAGGACTCATCAGTTGGCGCCGTCTGTGGGAAAATAAGAAATTTGTTGTTTTTTGAACTTAGTTTAGTAAGTTCTGTAATTTCTTTCTCCAATAAAGGGTTGAAATGGTTCGGACAAGATCTAGGGCTCTAGTCCAGGCCCTCAACAAAGCAGGGACGCTTCCAGTAACCCTCATCACGACCGTCAATCAGCACCCACCATGCAACCATCTTCATTCCAACACATGCAATCCATGGTCGCTGCTATGGCAGAGTTAACTCATCAAAACCAGGAGTTGGTCAAACAACTTAAATTAAGGAAGTAGCGTCATGAATGGAGCACCGAAGAACGGGCCCAAAGTCAAGAAGAGGAAAGGAATGTTGAACCTGAAAACCAGTCAAGGGGTACCGCTTTACGGAGGGTACCTCATTTGGAAAGGGAAATGGATCAAATGAGAAGGGTTATGGACGAGATGAGAGAAAATATAAGGAAAACAAACCCTGTAGAAGACTTAGTTCACAGGACTGATTCCCCCTTTGTGGCTTCCATCAATGCTCATCCTTTGCCACCTAAATTCAAGATGCCTCCTTTAGATTCGTATGATGGGACGCGAGATCCTTTTGACCATATTCCCACCTTCAAAACTACTATGCACCTTCAAGGAGTTCCAGATGAAATAATGTGCAAAGCTTTTTCTACTATCCTCAAAGGACCTACACAAGTGTGGTTCAGCAAAATACTACTAACACAGTGACATCCTTCGAAGAGTTAAGCAAGTTGTTCGTTAACAATTTTATTGGAAGGCAGAGGCACAAACGTTCTTCGTCTAGCTTGCTAACCATAGAGCAAGGGGAGAATGAGAGTTTACGATCCTTCATCACACAGTTCAACAGGGATGCCTTGGCAGTGGACGAGGTGGATGATAAGCTCCTTCTGGCGGTATTTTATAATGGAGTTCATTCTGATTTGTTTATCCACAAGTTATATGAACAGGCGCCTCAAACCATGGCCGAACTGGTTCATTTAGCCCAGAACTTTACGAATGCAAAGGATGCTATCATAGCTAAGAAGAGGGAGAGAGTTGAGAAAGTCGAAGCCAACCCAATGCGTCAGTCGGAACAAGGACCTCGTCCTAAGAAAGGACGAATGGAAGATAAAAGGGATCGAGAGAAGAATGCAGGTCCTTCAACGCGGAATCAACAGTACACCCCTTTGAACGTGCCACTTGAGCAAGTCCTTATGCAAATCAAGGACGAGCCTTCTTTGAAGTAGCTAGAAAAGATGAAGGAAGATCCCAACAAGCGCAACAGGAATAAATATTGCCGCTTCCATAGAGATCATGGGCATGATACGGATGAATGCTTTGATTTGAAGCAGCAGATTGAGAATCTTATCAAGCAAGGGAAGCTGAGAAATTTCCTTGGACGAGACCATAAGGACGAGAAATTGAAAGGGAAGGTAGAGGAATCATCACGATCATCGCTCGGAGAAATAAGGATCATCCTAGAGGGAAGTTCTACAAGACAGTCGTCCAAATCAAAGAAAGCATACTTGAAAACAGTGCAGAACGTTTAACTCTTTGGACGGTCACCGAGCGAGAAGACTACAGACGAGCAAGCGATCACCTTCACAGATGAGGATGTAGAGAGAATTCATCACCCTCATGACGATGCTATTGTCATCACCCTCCTTATTGCTGACTACAAGACTAGAAGGGTGTTGATAGATAACGGAAGCTCGGTTGATATTTTGTATTATCCAGCTTTTCAGCAGATGAGGTTAGGACAAGATCGGCTTTGATAAGCGATCTCCCCTCTGGTAGGTTTTGGTCGAATGAAGGTACAACCTATGAGTAGTATTTCATTACCAGTGACAATGGGGGCATACCCGTAGCAAGTTACTAAGGAGGTGAACTTCCTTGTAGTAGATTGTTCATCTTCCTACAATGCTATAATTGGAAGGCCGACTTTGAATATTTGGAAAGCTGTAACATCCACTTATCACCTGTCGGTTAAGTTTTCAACAGAGCAAGGAGTAGGACAAGTGCATGAGACCAACTAGCAGCAAGAGAGTGTTACTTGGCAATGTTGGCCATGGATGAACAAGTCCAGGCCATGAGTATTGAAGAAAAGAGAGTCGTAGCAGAACCTGCTGAAGTGTTAGAAGATGTTTCTTTAGACAAGACAAACCCGAAAAGGTGCACCAGAATTAGGGCGGATCTAGAAGGAAAAATTAAGGAGGACCTCGTTCAATTTTTGAGGAAAAACACTGATGTATTTGCTTGGACTCATGAGGATATGCTGGGTATAGATCCTAGCGTCATCACCCACTGTCTAAATGTATGTCCTCCCTCAAAGCCAGTGCGATAAAATAAAAGGTTGTTTGCCCCAGAGAGAGATGATGCTATTAGAGACGAGGTTCAGAAGTTGATGATGGCAAAATTTATAAGAGAAGTATACTATCCAGATAAGTTGGCCAATGTGGTAATGGTCAAAAAGGCGAACGGCAAATGGAAGATGTGTGTAGATTTTACTGATCTTAATAAAGCTTGCCCCAAGAATAATTATCCATTGCTGCGCATTGACCAACTAGTGGATTCTACTGCAAGTCATAAATTACTCAGTTTTATGGATGCTTTTTCAGGGTACAACCAAATAAGGATGAATGAGGCCGACCAAGAGAAGACATCCTTCATCACTAGTCAGGGATTATTCTGTTATAAAGTAATGCCCTTCGGTTTGAAAAATGCTGGAGCGACATACCAACGACTAGTTAACTATATGTTTCGTCCACAGATCAGGCAGAATGTCGAAGTTTATGTGGATGACATGCTGGTGAAAACTCAGGACGAAGGAAGGCATCTAGATGACCTGCAAGAGACATTCGACACATTAAAGCAGTATCACATGAAATTGAACCCTAGCAAATGTACTTTTGGAGTGTCATCAGGGAAATTCCTTGGTTTCATGGTTTCGCACAAAGGGATTGAAGCAAACCCAGAAAAAATAAAAGCAATTCTAGATATGAAGCCTCCACAGAGTATCAAAGAAGTCCAGTCTCTTACCGGACGAGTTGCTGCCCTTAACAGGTTTGTTTCTAAAGCTACTGACAAGTGCTTACCATTTTTCAAGGTTCTAAGGAAAGCATTTGAGTGGACGGATGAGTGCTAGAGAGCTTTCCAAGACTTGAAAATGTACCTCATTATGGCTCCGTTGCTGAGTCTGTCCGAGGCAGGAGAAGAGTTGTTTTTATACCTGACAGTAACCCCGCATGCCATGAGTTCGGCATTGATAAGAGAGGAAGGGAAAGTACAAAAGCCAGTGTATTATACGAGCAGAGCACTGAGGGGAGCGGAAGAACGATATCCCCTAATGGAGAAGTTGGCTTTCGCACTAATAACGGCCTCCAGAAAACTAAGGCATTACTTCCAAGCTCATATCATCAATGTCATGACGGACCACCCACTCAAAAAAGCAATGAACAAATTGGAGGCTACAGGACGATTGATTCAATGGGCTGTCGAGCTTAGTGAATTCGACATAAAGTACCAACCCAGACATTCTATAAAAACTCAAGCACTGGCAGACTTCATTGCAGAGTTCACCCTAAGTTATGATGATGTAAGTAAAATGGAAGGCAACCAGAAATGGATCGTCCATGTAGATGGATCGTCTACTCAGCACGCCGAAGGAATAGGTGTAGTTTTGCAATCTCCATAAGAGGATAAACTGAAATACAAAGTTCGCCTGCAGTACCAAGCAATCTTAATGAAGTTGAGTATGAAGCTCTTCTCAAAAGGCTGGAATTGGCAAAGTCTGTGGAAGCTGAGTCAATACTCGTCTTGGGAGATTCTCAGTTAATCATGGGCCAGGTGAATGGAGTGTACGAGGCTAAGGAAGAACGAATGAGGAAGTATCTTAGCAGGGTTACGCGACTTATGAAAAAATTTGAGGAAACAAACTTCGTTCAAATCTCAAGGGAGGAGAATATGGAAGCAGATGCCTTAGCGAAAGAAGCTTCGGCGAGCGAGACCGTTGACAAGTTTGATGAGATTCAGTATATGCCGAGTATAGACATCCCAGAAGTGCAACAGGTGCAGAGCAAAGGAAATTGGATGGCTCCCATTGTATCATACTTGAAAGAGGGATGACTTTTAAAAGAAAAAGATGAAGCAAAAAAGCTGAGGGTAAGGTCAGCCAGGTACGTTCTTATGGACGAGGTTTTGTACAAAAGAGGCTTTTCCCAGCCTTATCTCCGGTGTCTGGTTCCGGACGAAGTGAACTATATACTCAGAGAAATTCATGAGGGAGCGTGTGGCAATCACTCAGGAGCCAGATCACTCGTCCACAAAGTCATCCGTGCAGGATATTACTTGCCAAACATGCAAGCTGATGCTAAGGCCTATGTCAAGGTCTGCGATCAATGCCAACGGTTTTGTAATGTTCCCAAACAACCATCAAAATACCTAACCCCAATGACGGCCCCATGGCCCTTTGCGCAATGGGGACTAGACATCCTGGGGTCCTTTCCCAATAGATGTAAGGCAAATGAAGTTTCTTGTGGTTGATATCGACTATTTCACCAAGTGGGTGGAAGCAGAACCTTTAGCTAATATCACACAACAAAATGTCAAGAACTTTGTGTGGAAGAATATAAGCGTGCCCAGGGTGCTGGTATCCGATAACGGACGACAATTTGACAATGCACTTTTCAGAGATTTTTGTATACATTTTGGGATTCAGAATCACTACTCCTCACCCGCCCACCCACAAGCAAATGGACAAGCTGAAGTTGCAAACCGATCTTTGTTAAAAATAATCAAGACTCGGTTTGAGGGAGCAAAGGGAGTATGGCCAGACGAAGTACCAGGTGTTCTGTGGGCATATAGGACGACAGTGAGAACTCCTACAGGAAAAACTCCTTTCAAGCTAGCCTATGGGACTAAAGCAGTCATACCTGCAGAAGTGCATATGGCCAATCATAAGGTGGCAGCCTATCAGGACAAAGATAATGAAGAGCAACTCCGCTTGAACCTCGATCTAATAGACGAGGTGAGGATGGACGCTGAGCAGAGGATAGCAAGATACAAAAACCTTATGGCTAGGTAATATGATGCAATGGTGAAGCCAAGGCGGTTTGACATAGGCAACCTCGTCCTGAAAAGGGTCTCCTTAGCCACAAAGAACCTAACTCATGGGAAGTTGGGACCTAATTGGAAAGGCCCTTACAGAGTTGTCAACTGCAAGAGACAAGGATCCTATTACTTAGAGGCCTTAGACGGGAGGAAGTTGGAGCATTCTTGAAATGTTGAGCACCTAATGAGATACTACCAGTAAAATGCCAGCCTAGATGAACATAACTTTGGATGAGTCTGGAGGCTGTCTATCTACATAAAAGACTTGTTTATTCATATTTGTCTTATTATTATGTTAAGGACAAAACTATGGTTTGGCTTGTGTTTGTTTTTCTTTAAAGGTAGGCATTAGTCTCATAAGAACATGCCTTGTTTATGAATAATATCTATGTTGTGAACAATATTTGTGGAATGTACATAATGTTGTGTGAATCCATGATTTTAGTACCACTTTCTGTTCATATTGACTTGAAAAAAGCTAAAAAGCTCAACATGAGAAAATTCTCTGGACGCGGAGATGTAATCTCAAGATTTCCTAAAAAGTGAAATCAAGGCATGCTCGTCCAAAGCAAAGGACGAGATGAAGCCCATGCCTAAGATCAAATTACAAACGAGCCCAAGGCATGCTCGTCCATTAAATGGGCAAGGTAAAACATAATACCTAACTATACCATGGACGAGGAAAAGCATGGCCGTTTTGAACTTGTTTAAATCACCTGTTAAAAAAATTGTCCACAGACAAGCAAAATGCAAAGACAAGTCTAAGGACAAGACAAATGCACAGACAAGTCTGAGGACGAGTAATGCTTTTACTTAGCCATTTCAAGTAATGCTTTTACTTACCATTTCACATGGACAAATCACACTCAAGTGAAATTCCAATAAAAATGGTTTCAGTATGTATATGAAATGTAGACGAGCAAAACAAGAAACCCTATATATAAAAATAAACACTCTCGTCCATGCATATATAAGAGAAACGGGATTCATTTGATTGTTTCAAGGGCGGACGAGAAACGTCCTAAACACCCTTACAAACTTAACTGTTTTATCAAAACTCGTCTTTAAACATGGACGAGCTAAATGTACTTGAATTACATATATATATATATATATATATATAAACCTAAGTCATCAAGATATTTTTAAGCTGAGGCATCTAAGTTGGGGTCGTCCTGAGGTTGGGTCGTGGCATCGTCCTCTATATTGGCGTCCTCAGAGTCGAGGTGAAGGAGAGAGCTAGTGGTGGCAGCATTTAAATTGAGCACGATAAAGCTGAAGTCCACATCAGGAAACTTCTCAACAGTGTCTATCCTAAAATCTTCAAACCCTGCTGCATAGTTGGTATCCAAAGCATCAATATATTGTTTAGATGCTTTGAATTCAGCCACTAAATCTTCCTTAGTTTTGGAGAGGAGAATGTTGTGCTCGTCGCTCTTTTTCTACAAGTCTTCAAGACGAGCATCTTTTTCTGCAACACTAGCCTTCAAATCCTCAACCAAAGCTTTCAGATCCCTCACCGCGTCCGTCGTCTTAGCAGCCACCTCAGCCCATTGTTTAGCTTCTTCCTTTAACTCCTGTATCCTCGTTTCTAACAAGATCCTCGTCTTGTCCAACCCTGTGGCCTATCTGGACGCTGCTATAAACTTGGACATGCCCTATAAAAGTCAACAACAAATATAAGTTAAAAAAAAAAAAGGGAAATGAACATTTGGTCAAGACGAAGATAAATGTTACCTTGAAAAGGTCAAGGACACCAGAGTGTTCAAAGTCCTTGAGGGACATGTCGTAGCAGACGTTTATATCCTCATCCGTAACAGCATTCTTGAAACGTTCCCAGGCCAGATCCTCGTTTTCAATAATATTTGAAGGGGCCTTTTGGGATGGTTGAGATGAGGTGGGCACAGTTTTGGACGGTGGAGTCTTGGACGGGGTGGACTCAACGAGTGTAGACGAGTCAATATCATAAACTTTGGCTAGCTGAGGGACGACAGAGTAGGCTTAACTACTTGGGACGAGCCATGCTTAACCTTCTTACCACGTCTGCTAGGGAGGTTTTCCAAATCCAAGTGTTTGGATATGGTCTTCCTCTTATCTCCAGCTACAAGACGAGCTTGACGATTAAGATCAGGACGGGTCCCCTCAGCACTAACCTCCTTTCCCTTATTGCCTCTCATGGTTGCCATTCCTATAAAGAGACGAAGAGAATTCACTTTGACACACAGGAAAATGAAAATAAAAGGTACAAGGAATGCTGAAATTTAATACTTACTTTTTCTTACAGTAATCTCGTGTGCAAGTGCTATGTCAGATGGATTAGGGCCTAACCCCCACTTGGCTAGTCGTTTGAGATTGATCAAGGAATGGAAATCCTTGTCTGTGTGTAGACGAGTCCTGTGGACGCGGTCACGATGCAACTTGCTCAAGGCAGGTCATCCAACGGCTGTAATGGAATAAATTGAAGTTAAATGATGATAATAATAAATACAAGGAAAGAGAGAGAAGAGGGGGAAATCTAAGGGACTTACCCTCAGGACGAAGGTTCCTTAGGTCCCTAGTAAAACGACCAAAGGTATCCTGGCCAACGCCTACAGGATTTCCAGCCTAGAATCCAAAGACAAAGAAAAACTCCATCTTCCATTTTCTGTCAGACGAGGCCAAGGATTTCACGAATCTACAATCTTTACTTCTGGCTGTGAATTGATAAAAGCCAGGAGATTGATGAATCTCTGAAGGTTTATAGCAGTAGAGGAACTCGTCCATAGTAATAGGACGGTCCCCTCCAAACACTTCCCTCCACAAAATTTGCATAGAGATAATTAATCTCCATGCATTTGGGTTGAATTGACATATTCCTAAACCTAACCTAACTAATAGCTCTCTGGTAAAAGTATATAAAGGAAACCTAAGACCTCCAAGAAGGTAGGCTTCATATACACCTATCCCAAAATGGGGATTACAACACCACTCTCCACAGACGGGTAATCTAGGATTAAACTCGTTTGGGATTTGGTACCATTCCCTAAGGTTATTTAATCTTTTCTCGTCCGTCTTAGAGGGAATATCTACAGCACAACTATATACAGTTATTTTCGTCTCGTCCTTTAGACTAGATGGAGGGATGGAAGACGAGGTGCCTACTTGGGACCCTAAAGTTTTTTTAAGTTGTTTCTGTACTTCTTCTAAGGGAAGCCCAAAGACCCCTGAGACATACTCCTCGTCAATGGTGTTTCCCCTACTACTACTACTACTGATATCACTAGAGTTATCACTACTCTCGTCGTAATACTCATCTATAGCTTTTTCTGTACTATCGCTAAACGAGGAGATGGTTATTTCTGACATTTTCTGAAAAGAAAATTTTGAAAACCTAAAAGACGAGGAGAGATGGAGTACCTGGCTCTAGGACGAATTGAAACTATGGACGTGAGGAAACTCTTAGACAAGGCTCTAGACGATGAATGTCAAGGAAGGAAAATCTCAGAAGTGTGGAGGGTAGTGGAGGCATTCCACTATTTATAGATGGCTGACCTAAGCACATGAAATGACACAACCAACCAGATGATGACTCTTCGTCTCGAAAAAATGAATTGACAAAATGAACCACCATTTAAATTGTAACATGTGGCATCTCCGATTGTTGAAAGAAGCTCGTCCGTCCAGAGAATTAAATTACTATATTTTCTTGGACAACCTATGGACAAGGGGGCAACTAATGGTGTAGGAAAAATGCCAAGCTGATTTCTCGTCCATAAGGCCGTCCATGACAACGTACAAAGTGGAGAATGAGTGGCTCTTATGCTCATCCTTCATTCACTCGTCTAATGGGGGACGTACTAGCAGCAAACCTCGTCCGTCCTTAGTGATGGACGGACGAGGTTCACCAAGAGTCATGACACTTCCAAAAGCCAAGAGTCACGTTGTTGCGAACCAAGCCATCTATTCACTGTTAAACACAAGTCCCGATGAGGTAACTTCCATGACAGTTATGGAAGTTACCTCTGAATCCTCCAAACTCTACGACGATAGGAGAAATAACTGTCAAGCTAACACTATATAAAGACCCTTCTACGCAGAGATATAGACGCTTTTTTGGATTCTGAAAAAAGATTGGTGAAGTCTTTGAAGTACTTTCTTTTCTACTTCAATCCACTAACTTTACCATCGGAGGATTCGAGACTGGCCTCCACCGGTCTTCTTTGATCTTCTTTGGTTTTTCAGGACTCACCCTTCAAGATCTTCAACACCCGAAGACCTTTCAGCTCACTGATTTCTAAGGACTCATCAAAATTGATTCTCAAAAAAAAAAAATTATGAAATTGACAATCGCATGATCTCTATTAAGGGAACAACATCCAATAAATGTTCACAAATAATATTGGATGGCCAGACTTGGAATCTCTCTAAAATCATTACTATTTCCAGTAGACGAGTCTATTTATTTATTTATTTTATTTATTTTTTCATGTAAAAAACAAAATAACATATTAAGGGCAAGACTTAGGTACAGTACTTAAGTGTTGTTTTTTAGATTCCCCTTTTAAAATTCTGTCATGTGAATTTTCCCTTATGGGATGGAAGTGTAGTTTTTTATTAAGTAGTCAAATAACACAATCTTAAGTGGGGAACAGTACCTAAAGTATTATACTTAAGTTTGTTTATATATTAATATATCTAGACTTCCAAAGATGATAGGATTTGAAAAATACATTAATAATAGGTTTGCATAATGAATTAGTGAAAGGGGAGAAATTGTTAAAAGGACAAAGTTAGGAAAGAATTTCTTAACCAATTTAACAATCTTCTATTCTTTCCCTTATCCAGAAAACGCAGTTACAAAAGGGATCAAGGATATAAGGAGCCCTACAAGTAATAGATCATGAAAGAGGATAGCATTTCAACTTTGAGTGTATACATGGATTGTAATTATATATTTGCAAAAATTTATGCAATTTCTCCTAAGAACACTTAGGGTTCTATAATGAATTTATTTCCTTAAGTATTCCCGGGGATACCCCTAAAGAGTAAAACGAAAAAATGCAAGCAGGAGAGAGAGAGAGAGTTGATATTATTGTTTTTAGTGGGGAGGGGGAAAATAGGATTCAAACTAGAGACACATCAAACACCACAAATGAGTGTCATTAATTATTACTGGACTATCATTTGAATAACATTAATAAACGACCAAGGAACTAACATTCCATGATATACCAAGAACAACCTCCCATCTTCAGTTGTTGATGCAGAATTCCTTATAGAAATAAACTTTCCAGAATCGAGGACCACCCAGCATTGTAATCACTAATTCCAAAAATGTTTTGTCGTACACCATCTTTCTCAGAATGCAAAAATTGATTTTCAATGGTTAGATTTATATAGGCTTTAAGAAGTGTGAGAAAACCTATAAATCATGTTAATTTTATGATATAACAAACAATTTTTATCATTAAAACAAGAGTAATGCTATAAACACAAACTATTTTACAACATTTTTATAAGCTGCTGATATGGGTTTAGTAATTTTCAAATAATCATTGATAAACATAAATGTGATATTAGTAGTTGACTCATATTAGAACTTATAAAAAATTTTCACACCAATAATTTGTAAAAATGTTGTAAAATAGTTTGTGGTTTTAGCATTACTCTTAAAACAAAGGCATGACTCACCCTATGATATAATTCTCATTCTATGTAAAGCAAATGTAGGGAATACACAACAATGCTTTCCATATATTTTTTGTTTTTATATATTTTAAAGTGCAACATCATCGTGATTTTTTCCTAAAAAGCAAGGCAATGTCAATATCATATTTTTTGTGAAATTAATTAACAAGTTTTCCGTGGGCAGTAAAATTAACAAACAATAAATTAACTTTAGTACCCCAATTAGTTTTCCTTTTCCATATTTGAAATGATATTGCCAAAGATGCTCATAGCTCTAGGTTTTTCTTTGTACTCCTTAATGTTATTGAATTTTATTTTTTGAATAAAAAAATATCATTGAATTTCCTTATGATAGATATAGCGCTATTAAAAATCCAATAATCAAAGTGTTGGATGATTATTTGTTCCATCGTAGTCCTAGTCCAACCTAATTTCTTTATTTTGGTACAGATTCTTGCATCTCCAATCCTTATCATAATTTTTTTTTGAGAAAGAATTCTTATCATAATTCTTCTTATTGTAAGTTACTATATTTAGATGGACATTCGTGATTCTCAAAATTCTTGGCTGTCCCAATGGGTTGGCACTTTCTGGAACAAACAAGACCTTCCATTTAATGAATAATGCATGAGAAAGTTATCGAAAGGTAACTGAAGCAAAAGAATTTGTAAAAAATGCGTAATGTAATTTTATTAGAGTTTATTTAGAAAACACCAAAAGTAATTAAGTTAAAACTTCATTAGTGCAGGCCTGCAGGGTTGCTTTATTCTAAGTTTCTAACAAGTAAATAATGAGTTCTGATTGGTTTTAATTAATATGTACTCAAAGCCAAATAATAATAATAATAATAATATTTTTAAAAAAATTAAATAATAATATTATTATTATTCAACTTCCGTTAAATTTTTTATTAAAAAAAAAAGGAAAATATTTTTCAATCCTTAGATGGATTTTTTAAATTTTCAAAAATTTGAAGAAAAATATTAAAAATTTGGACAAGGACAACTAACCACAACATTTAACAAAAGTTTATGGAGGAGCTTTAATTGAATAAACTTGATACTTAGAAAACTAAAATAAACGAAAAAAAGTTAGAGGACGGAATGAATTTTGATAAAACATATAACATTATATATTTAAATTGAGTATCATGCTCACAAGTTTATTCACAAGCAAATTATTATATTTGTGTTTAACTCCTTTAATAGTTGAATCTAAAATTGGGCTTAATCTTAGGTCATTGTTTAAGCAAAAAAATACAAACAAGTTTTTTTCATGAGTCAAACCAAGTAGACTTGTCTTATTAAAATTGTTCATAAACAACTTAATTCATTTACAACACTAAATATCAAGACACAACTTGATTTTTTTTTTTTTTTTTTTTTTTTTTTGGGGCAAAGTAACCTAATGCATGCGTTAACTCTACTTACCCGTTAAGTTGTGATTTGAAGTTACGATTTATGTTCCTCCCAGATAATTAGTTTTAACATTTTATCCAATGATTCACTATAAATATATTAAATTATTAACATATTTTACTTTAAGTGAAAATGTATTATCAAATATTTGAAAAAAATTAATTATATCCAATGATTCACTATAAATATATTAAATTATTAACACATTGTACTTTAAGTGAAACTGTATTATCAAATATTTAAAAAAAATTAATTATATTCAATGATTCACTATAAATATATTAAATTATTAACATATTTTACTTTAAGTGAAACTGTATTATCAAATATTTAAAATGTTAAAATACTACTCCAACTAAACTAAATTACCAAAATTTTTTATACTTTTAAAAAATAGCTTTATTATTTATTTTAACTTAATTATTATATAATAAAATATTTTTTTATTAATTTGGTTTATACTATATGCATTCATCATGAAAATTGAATAATTTTGTTATTTTAAGTTTACTATATATTTTATTATTCAATTTTGATTATACTATTAAAATATTTTTTAATTTCAATATAATTGTAGGGATGAAGGGCCCATATATAGGTATTGGGCCATGGGCTATGGAAGAAGTTTGGTCATAAAGAGCTGGGGACATTGTCCCGAAGAGAAACACCTCATCAACCAAGCAGAGTAGAGGTCAAATGGTCCGACCATCCATCAAGAACAGAGCAACGAGAAATCGTGCTTGAAAAGATAAATACAAGAGAAGGATGAGACAAAAGAGAGTTGGAAAATATCTTAGAAGAAAGCTGCTATTACTACATTGAATGCTCTGCATCTAACCCCTTGGCCGCATTAATGTGAAGGCAATATCTGAATAATAACTTTCAGCTTTATAGCTACCCCCAAAGACTTTAGTAAGGTGCTGATAGGACAAGTATTAAAACCAATAATTTGATCTATACATGAAGGGCTGAGATGAAAGAAAGAAGAAGAATATAAAGGGGAAAAACCCCATTACAAGAGGGGGGGGGAGAATCTAAGGAATAACCACTGCATACTCAAGAATTGTAATTTTGTTTGAGTCTAAGAAAAATATATAAGAACCAACCATCCTCAAACTTGGCTGAGGAGAACTTTTCTTGCATAAAATTGTTTGTTTTGTTCTTTCCAGTAACACCTAACCTACTAAGATCATTGTCTAGTTAACTCTTTGAAAGTTCATCTTCAAGCCCACTCTCTAACAAATTCATTTTTTTGGACTCTTTGGACCATTGACCCTCCATTTGGGCTTTAGGACTAAATCATGTCCTTACAATAATTATTGATTTATTTATAATTATATTATTAAAATTTTTAATTTATATAGAGTTATTTATTCAATTTTGATTATATTTTTGAAATATATTTTTCAATTTTGATTTTTTTATTAAAAGGAAATTGTTATGAAATTTAGTACAAAATTAATCGTTAAAATAACTTCATGTTCCATTTTGATATATAAGAAATTATTGAGTTTGAATTTATTAAGAACATCTGTTTATGTCTTTTATCTTTTCTACATTTTTTAAAAACCGAATAAATACTATAGGGTCTCCATTTGTAGCCCAAGCTCAAAAGATATGAGATATGAGCCCAACAAGCTCAACACAATGAATTTGTAGAGAGTGGGTGAAAGAGCTAGACTGAGTGATCTAAACAACGTCTCGTGCAGATTACAAAGGATGAACAAGTATAAAAACACACGTGAAATTCAAATAGATTGATATCCGAAGAGATAAATTAGTGTTTGAAAAGCTAATACAATTATCAGAGCTACAGTCATTCTTGTTTTCTTTCTTTCTCCTTCTTTTTTTTCGATCCCCTTTCTTATAGGAAATCTTTTTTATTATATAGTTTCCTTTCAAAACATTTTGATCATACACTTGTTAGTCATCTAAGCCTCTACTTGAGTATATATCCCATCACGTGTCTTCTTTGGTTCCTTGTGAATGGTGATGGTTAAGACTGTACTGTTTAGGGGTCTTCTTCACATTAATGCGGCCAGAAGAGTTGCTGCAGTGCATTTAATGTGATGGTAGCAGCTTTTTCTTTAGATATTTCTCCGTTCTTATCCCCTTTATGTGCGTATGAAGCTCATTCTTATTGTTGGGAGTTTCTGGAAGATTGCCCAATCTCCCCAGGTATTTGCTTGAACAGTATTCGTCATATCTGAGAAGGATGTACTTCTCGGACTATATTCTTTCATCACTTCCTTGCATGGTTCTCCAGCCCGGGGCCTTTCTCATTTTCTCCTCCTCGGACGTGCCCATATTTTCAGATAGGACTCAAGCCCATATATATCAATGTGGGCTTTTATCCCCACAAATACTAATTTTATTTTTCATCTCAAAAAAAAAAAAAAAAAAAAAAAAAAAAAGCAAGCTAGTATGCTTGTACAATGCGCAAATTAATTAAAATTTTATACAAAAGATTTTTTTTTTTTTTTTTTTTTTTACAAATATGGTATATGATGTTTGTACGTGACATTCTGTGTTTATATTTATTTGGGGGAAAAATCGATTTAACAATATTTTAAGGAGGGTGTAATTAGAGGATTTTATTCAAACTCTTCATAGAAATTAATCTGAATAGGATATTTGCCAAAGGACACCCAGCTTAGTGGGTCTTTCTTCAATTGGGTCAAGTAGTAGTAGTTATATATTTTGGTTGTAATTAAATTTTTATTACTATTATTTATTTGTTGATTGATTAATGAAATTGACAATCGCATGATCTCTAAGGAGAGAACATCATCCAATAAATGTTCACAAATAATCTTTGATGGCCAGCCTTGAAATCTCTCTAAATTCGTTACTATTTCCAATAGATAAGTCTATGTATATATATATTACTTTTTTTTCATGTAAAAAACAGAATAATATATATCTAGACTTCCAAATATGATTGTTAAAGGGAAAATGCTTAGGAATAAAGAATTTCTTAACTAATTTAACAATCTTCTTTTCCTTCCCTTATCCCAGAAAACGCCTTTACAAAAGGGATTAAGGATAAGGAGCCCTATAATTAATAGATCATGAAAGAGTTACTCCAGGGGAAGCAAACTAGGGAACTCTAAAAGAAAATAGCATTTCAAATGTATACATGGATTGCAAAAAGTTCTGAGCTGCAATATCTCATAAGAACACGTAAGGTTCTATAATGAATTTATTTTCATGGGAAACCTAAAGAGTAAAACCATAAAATGCAAGGAGAAGAGCAAAACTTAGATGAAAAAAGACGTAATACTTATATCACTGTTACAAAATATATAAAAAAGATAGCAGATATTTTATTATTCTTAGTGGGGATGGGAAAAATAAGATTGAGTCAGGAACATCAAATAGCATACTGGGTGTCACTATCATTGCACTACCACTTGAATAACAATATAATATTTATTTATTAGAACATGGACTTAACAGTCCATGATATACCAAGAACAACCTCCTCATCTTCAGTTGTTGATGCAGAATTCTTTGTAGAAATACACCTTCCAGAATCGAGGACCACCCAACATTGCAATCACTAATTCCAAAAATGTTTTGTTGTACACCATATTTTCTTCTTTACTTTTCAATATGCAAAAATTGATTTGCAATGGTTGGATTTATATAGGCTTTAAGAAGTGTAAGAAAACCTATAAATAATGTTAATTTTGTGATGATACAACAAATAATTTTAATCATTAAAACAAACGCATGACTCACCATATGATATAATTCTCATTCTATATAAAGTAAACGTAAGGAATACACAACAATACTTTCTATATATTTTTTGTTTTGATACATTTCAAAGTGCAACATCATCCAGATTATTTCCTTAAAAGCTGACAATGCCAATATCATATTTTTTGTGAAATTAGCAAGTTTTTTTCCGGGAGTAAATTTAACAAACAATAAATTAACTGTAATAAATTAGTTTTCGTTTTTCGTATTTGAAATTATATTACCAAAGATGCTTAAAGGTTTTTATTTGTACTCCTTAGTGTTATTGAATTTTCTTTTTTGAATAAAAAAGTATCATTATTGAATTTTCATGTGATAGATAATGTGCTATGCAAAAGCCAGTAATCAAAATGTTGGATGATTATGGACAAAGTTTAATTACAAAATTGGTTACTCAATATCTTTTTATTAAATGCGAATTTTAACAAATCCACTATTGGATTACATTTTCTTCTTATATCCTCCGTACTTGTAAAATTTTTAGATAATTAAGATCAATAACTATGTTATCAATAAAGTGTTTAAATTGTAAGTTTTGTAGTTTAGAATTATGCATAAAATATATATAAGCTTATAAATCATATAATAAATAATATACGATTGACACAAAATATGACGTGTATTAAAAATGCAAAGAACATGCAATTCAACAATTAAAATTTCAAAATATGTGATAATATTTATTTTATTGAGTAAGGTTATAACTTTAAACTACAATTAATTTTGTAATTAAACTTTCTCTGATGATTATTTGTTCCATCATGGTCCTAGTCCTACCTAATTTCTTTATTATTGTACTGATCATTTGCATCTCCCATTCTTATCATAATTCTTCTTATTGTAAGTTACTATATTTAGAGGAACATTCGTGATTCCCAAAATTCTTGGCTATCCCAATGGGTTGGCACTTTCTATAACAGACAAGACCTTCCATTTAACAAATAATGCATGAGAAAGTTATCAAAAAGTAATTGTAAGCAAAAGAATTCGTTTATCAAAAAGTAATTGTAAGCAAAAGAATTCGTAAAAAATGTGTAATGTAATTAAATTACAGTTTATTTAGAAAATACCAAAAGTAATTAAATTTTCTTTTTGAGAATCACCAAAAGTAATTAAATTAAAACTGCATTAGTGCAGGGTTGCTTTATTCTAAGTTTCTAACAAGTTGTATAAAAAAAAAAGTTTCTAACAAGTGAATAATGAGTCCTAATTTGTTTTAATTAATATGTAATAAAAGCCAAATAATGTATAATATTTTAAAAAAAAAAAAAACAATATACATTAATATTCAACTTCCGTTAATTTTTCATAAAAAAATTAGAAAATATTTTTCTATCATTAAATGGATTTTTTACATTTTTAAAAATTTTAAGAAAAAAATTAAAAATTAAAAATTTGGACAAGGACAATTAACCACAACATTTAACATAAGTTAATGAAGAAGGTTTAATTGAACAAACTTAATATATAGAAAACTGAAATAAACGAAAACAAATTAGAGGACTTAATGAATTATGAGAAAACATATAGCATTATATTTTAAAGTTGAGTATCATGCTCACAAGTTTGTTTACAAATACATTATTATATTTGTGCTTAACTACTTTGATAGTTGAATCTAAAACTGGGCTTAATCTTAGGTAGTTGGTTATATAAACAAATACAAACAAGTTTTTTTTGTTAGTCAAACCAAGTAGGTTTGACTTATTAAGATTATCCGTAAACAACTTAATTCATTTACAACACTAAATATCAAGACACAACTTAGTTTTTATTTTTTGGCAAACTAACCTAATGTGTTAGCTCTACCTACCTGTTAAGTTGTGACTTGAAGTTACGATTTATGTTCCTCTCAAATAATTAGTTATAAAATTTTATCCAGTGATTCACTATAAATATATTAAACTATTATTATATTTTACTTTAAGTGAAACTGTATTTTCAAATATTTAAACAATTAAAATACTACCCAACTAAACTTAATTATCAAAGGTTTTGAAAGTTTTAAAAAATAACTTTATTATTTATTTTAACTTGTTATATAATAATTTATTATTATTATTAATTTGGTTCAATACTATATGTGTAGCGGGGAGTGCCCACCAATTGAATAATGGGCTGAGAAGGGCCCATTAGAGCAACAACATAAAAGGCTTGGGCCAAACCCAAACCTCAACATTATAAGCTTGAGGGCTTGGGAGGGTCGTGACTTGCAGAATGACTCTAGCTACCCTCCAAGGTAATTCAAGAATCATTCTACCAAGGAATGATAAACAGTATAGTCGAGGATCGTAGCTCGACCCAGAATTATTGTTGAGGACACAAAGAGAATGTCACAGAACATAAAGCAATAGTCACCTCCGCATTAATTAGATGTTTCTACCTAATGTTAGCCACATTGAATGATGAATGACTAGCTTGAATGGTAAAAACACTGCAAAAGTCTTCCTGCATTTTCAAAAAGTAAGGAGAGAAGTGTCTGATGGGATTAGCTTCCTATGACATCCAATAAGATAATGAATAGCTATAAAGGGAAGAGATGAGAGGATAAAAGGAGGACCTGAACCTCAAGAGAGGGGATCCTAGTTTTTGGAGAGAGAGAGAGAGAGAGAGAGAGAGAGAGAGAGAGAGAGAGAGAGAGAGAGAGAGAGAGAGAGAGAGAGAGAGAGAGAGAGAGAGCACTTTGTAATAGTTTGAATACCCTTTTTATACCTTGGCTGAGGCTATACTTTAGTGAAATATAGTCAATTAGTTCATCTTGATCTTCAATCTTTCTATTCAATCTTTTCATTGTGGATAATCTTCTCATTTCAAATAAATTAGTTATGTTGATCATATTTATTGGGTTTGTTCATCATTCCTGTTGTATTTGACCCCCACAATATGCATTCATTATGAAAATTAAATAATTTTGTTATTTTAAGTTTACTATATATTTTACTATTCAATTTTGATTATATTATTAAAATAATTTTTAATTTCAAATAATTATTTAATTAGTTATAATTATATTATTAAAGTTTCTAATTTATATAGATTAATTTATTCAATTTTGATTATATTTTTGAAATATATTTTTCATTTTATATGTAATTACTAATTATTGATTAGTTATCTTTCAAAAGTCATTGTTATAAAAAATCAAGTAGTTAAAAATAAAAATTTATCTTATATATATATATATATATAAATTTAGTTTTTTGTTTTAACTTATCGCTATCTCGCCAAGAGCTTTATAGTTTAATTTAACACTTTCAATAGAGACATCCAAGTTTTAAATTCCCCTTTCCTAACTGTCGATCAAATTACACACACACACACACATATATATATATAAATATCATCGAGAACCTTGTAGTAGCACTACTTTCTTTGATTTGAGAAGATCCCCTCGTGTTAGGATATTTAAGGCATGTTTGATATGTGTGTTTAAACAACAATTTTCAATTTTTTTGGAAATAATATATGTGAGTGAAAATACGTGTAATATTGTTTGAAAACTGAAAACATGTGTTTAAACACATGATATAGCAAACAATTTTCATCATTAAAACAAACGCATGACTCACCATATGATATAATTCTCATTCCATATAAAGCAAACATAAGAAATACACAACAATACTTTCCATATATATTTTTCGTTTTGATATATTTCAAAGTGCAACATCATCCTGATTATATTTCTTTAAAAGCAAGTCAATGCCTATATATATATATATATATTGGGTGAAATTAACAAGTTTTCCGTTGGAAGTAATTTTAACAAACAACAAATTAACTTTAGTACCCCAATTAGTTTTCCTTTTCCATATTTGAAATTTTCTTTTTTGAATAAAAATACAAAATGTCATTATTGAATTTTCATGCGATAGACATTGGGACTATGCAAAATCCAGTAATCCAAACGTTGGATGATTATTTGTCACTCCCACCTAATTTCTTTATTTTTGTACAGATTCTCTGATTCTTATCATAATTCTTCTTATTGTAAGTTACTAGATTTAGAGGGACATTCGTGGTACTCAACATTCTTGACTGTCCCAATGGGTTGGCTCTTTCTGTGTAATACACAAGACCAACCATTTAATGAATAATGCGTGGGAAAGTTTTTTTATTTTTATTTTTATATATTTATATATATATATATATATATTTTTTTTTTTTTTAAGAATACTAAATATTTTTAACACACACACACAGAAAGAGGGAAAATGCTTTTTTTTAAAGAAACTTACAGTAGTATATATCCAAAAATGCCTAACTTTTAGATACACAACACAGTGGTGCATGAGAAAGTTATCGAAAAGTAATCATAAGTAAAAGAATCTGTAAAAAGAATTGTGTAATGAAATTAAATTAGGATTTATTTAGAAAATGTCAAAAGTAATTTAATTAAAACTTCATTAGTGCAGGGTTGCTTTATTCTAAGTTTCTAAAAGGTAAATAATGAATTCTAAATGGGTTTCAGTTAGCTCAATGAGTGAAATCTTTGATAGTTGAATAAGAAATTTAGGGTTTAATCTCCCATTTACACTAAAAACTGATTGGTGTCTTAGTCTGATAATAAATAGCACAAGCATCAGATGTAGATGCCATATGTTGAAACTCTATAAAATAAAAAAAGAGTAAAATACTATTTTGGTCTCTAAACTTTAAAAAGTTTATTTTTTGTCCCTAAACTATTGAAATGTTCATCTTTCATTTCTAAACTATTGAAAATATTTTATTTATGTCCTTCAACTTTTCCAAAAGTTTGTTTTTATCCCTATACTATTGAAAAAAAAAAAAAAAATCTTTTTTCGTCCCTATTTTTGTCTCTAAACTATTGAATTTTTTTTTTTTTTTTTTACAAAATTTAGGAATGAAAAAAAAACTTTTTAAAGTTTAGGGACGAAAAAAAAAATTAATAAAGTTTAGGGACCAAAATAGTATTTTACCAAAAAAAAAAAATATATTAAAATTTCTTATCATCAAATAAGAGATATGAGATTCAATTCTACTTACACCAAAAAACCAATTGGTTTCTTATTATTATTTTTTTTAATAAAAAATCTGGAAAATATTTTTCAATCTTTAATTGGTTTTTTTTTATTCAAAAAATTTGAAGGAAAAAAAAAAAAGTAAACAATTTGACAATTAACCGCAACATTTAACAAAAGTTGATGGAGAAACCTCAATTAAATAAACTTTATACTTAGAATGATTGAAATAAATAAAAGTAAAGTTAAAGGACTGAATGAATTCTGATGAAAATTAGATGGTGTATTTTGCATTTTAGACTTAAAAATAATATCCCAAATAAAATTATACTTCAAGCTCTTTTAGAAATGTAACATAAATTTCACTATTTATTCTATATTATATTAATAATCTTTCATAAATTTTTGTTTTAATAGTAAAAGTTATTTCATACATGTCATGTTTGCATTATGTGACTTAATATAAAAATTACAAATCGTATAACATTATTTTACCATATGCTTAAATTAAAACTATGAATTCTTTAACTCTTTTTTAATCACCCACTCAATAATTCTCTATTATTAATTGAAAGTAACAGAATTCCTTTAAATACAAAAAATCATTCCATGTGAAATTATAAGATCTCTTCTATATATGCCTTCAAATCATATTCCTTGGTGAACAAGAAATATTCATTAGTTTTTTTTTTTTTTTTAATAATGATTACATTATTTTTTTGACAAGGATTAGATATTCCTTCCACACAAAAAATATCCTCAAAAGTAACCAAGTTGACCTTCCTATCAAAAAAGGCCAAATAGGGATCAGGTATCCAATAGGAATGTGACACAATTTTTAACATAGACATTGTTGATATGATATTCTCACTATTTTCTGAATAAAATTTGTTCATTTCATGGTTCAGATTATAAATTACAAATTTAAAGGTGTATTCAATGTCACAAGTCACAACATTTAAAATTTTAAATGAAGATCACTTTGTCATGTACTAAACATAAAATCTTAATTATAATATGTTTCAAGTGAAATAGAGTGTATCATGTTCCGATCCCGTTTAGATATAACTTATTGTTGCTAAAAACTGATTATTACTGAAACACTATACCAAAATAATTTTTAAATGTATAAATAGTACCGTGAGATCCATTTTTAATATTTTTTTAATGCGAGAACAGTATATGCACAGTACATAAATAGTGCATACACTGTTTATAAACAGTAAATATTGTTACTAAAAGTCTACAACTACGGAAAAAAAAAAAAAGAGGAGAAAACGCACTTTGAGAAAACGCAGATGCAGGCTTAAGTTGTATCCAAACCCTCACATAATTTGATCCAATCTCATACAATTATTAATAACAATAAAAAGCTCATTAATGACATGTTGTTAGCCATCCATAGGTAATTATGCTTTATCTATGCTATCACAATATTAAACAATAAAAATAAAAATAAAAAAGTTTTCTGCATAGCATTTTCTTGTTTCATATCTTATATGACTAAAGATGAAATAAATAAATAAATGGAGGGGAAAGTCCTAGGAAAGATATTTTCTGTGATGGGTTCCATCACAGCTAAAGATGATAATAACCACAAGAATTCTATTGCTCATTACCGTTTTATCCCTTATTTCAGGACTACTGCATGAAAAACTCATGCTTATTGCAATTTGTAATCTGTAATTACCCTATCATTGGACTCTGACTAAGTCCAAGAAGATACAAACAAAATGCAAACAATTTCATTGAGCATATTCCACTTCTATTCACAAAATAGCTGGCCCCACGATTCTCGTCTCTTGTCTTTGTGATTTTTAAGCCTCAAAAGAATCTTGAGGTAGCTGGGCGTCTCAGAATTCCCAACCATTGTGTGGTGGCCATGTGGAAAGTGGGACTATTGGCTTAAACCAGTACAAATGGTAGCTCTACTTCTTCTTCGTAATTCATTCTCAGTACCAGTTCAGTGCAGCGTGTAGGAGTCAGGCTAGGCATTGGTGCATAATCCATTTGTATATGCTAGGAGCTGAACTCCATTAAGTCAATGTAAGTATCTGTGTTTGCTTTTGTTAATTGAATGGTATGTGGCTTTCTGTTTTATACCTGCTTTTTAATGTGTTTTCCCTTCCTATTTCGTGTAGTAAATTTGTAATGTTTTCTTAATGCTCCAAGTCCAACGACTCCAATTGGCTACTAACAAAGTGTAGTCAAGAATAGATGACTTCAGCTTTTCAGCCCATGAATTTGTTTTTAAGAACCTGTACATTACTTGACCCAAAATTTTAATTGTATAAATCCAGCTATATTATATATATATTGGTCATTTACTCTTGTGGTTACTGGTTAGTACCCATATGGAAATTACCACACCACTCACGCGTGAATATTTCAATATAATGTTAATAAGCATCAATGGTTTATATCAAATTGCTGTAATTTTCTTGTTTCATTCTTTACCAGAACAAAATATCACCAATGGCAACTGTGGCTGGTTCAAACTTTGTATCAACAAGTTCTCGTGTCAACTATGGATCAGTAACTTCTGGATCAGAGGCTAAAGCAGCACTGATGAAATTTGGATTAATGAATCACACCATGACTCACAATGGGTTAAGATCTTTGAACAAAGTGGATGAACTAGTGCATGTCAGAACCATGGCAAAATTAACTACCAGGCAAACCAGGAGTAAAACATTCAAGAGTGGGAATGCATGGACTTCACGGACCATTGTTTGCGGAAGTGGGATGAATTTGATCTTTGTGGGGACAGAAGTAGGTCCCTGGAGCAAAACTGGTGGACTTGGGGATGTTCTTGGAGGTCTACCACCAGCAATGGCGGTCAGTTTAATTAGCATTCTCTTTTGCCTCATTCTCTCTTTAACTGATGATGTATTGGATGGACTTAATTGCCATATATAATATAGTTTTCCATGAGAATATGCCGCCATTTGGCAGTGCTTAATTTAGGAAGTAGAGATTTAATTGTAGAATTTTGGTAGCAGATGTTTAAGTATAAAGCTCTTTAGTGTTTTGTGTGTTTGACAAATGACAGTAATTAGCGTTTTAAAGTTTTGGATCTATAAAGCATATAAACAGTGAATATTGTAAAGGTTTTTTCTTAAAAGCTTTAGCCTTAATGTTGTTTTCATCTTTAAGGATCCTCTTTAACTTTTGCAAAATTTTCAAACCTTCGGCAATTTCATCTAAAAATGCTTTGAGGCACACTCTATAACTTATAACTCACTAAACTCAATCCTTGTCCAGGCCAACGGGCATCGTGTTATGACTGTCTCTCCACGTTATGACCAGTACAAAGATGCTTGGGATACAGACGTTGTAATTGAGGTATATTCTAGTCTACATGCATGCAAACTTTATTTTTCATTTCCTTCTTGGAGGTTTCACTCTAATAAGCAATTTTCCATGTTTAAAACATTGAAATGCCACTTGATATGTAGCTTAAAGTAGGAGATAAAACCGAAAAGGTTCGCTTCTTCCATTGCTACAAAAGAGGAGTAGATCGCGTTTTTGTGGATCACCCAGCATTTCTTGAAAAGGTTGGTCCATTTCATTATCCTTTCATCTTACTTTACAGGTACAATTTTTAATGTGTCAAGACTTTTAGAGAGTCAAACTAACATAGGCTTGAATTGATTGATGACTGAACATATAGGTGTGGGGGAAAACCAAATCCAAAATTTATGGGCCTATTACTGGAGAGGATTTCCAGGACAACCAACTTCGATTCAGCTTATTATGCCAGGTTCATAATCTCCATCATTCTAGTTGTATATGATATGCTTTTCTGATCTATGCAGTACTTCGCTGGAAAATAGTTTGAGAGCAACATAATTCGTTGCACAATAGGTTTCCATCATAACCTTTGCCATACCAAGGGAATGTATAGTAACCGAAGTAGCAAGAAAGAATGGGACTTCTATGGTACACTGGTATTGTTTAAAAAAAAGGACAATAATGGAACTTTAGTTTTGCACCAAAATATATAGATGACATACTTGAGCCTTGAGGCATGTATTAATAATAAGGTGACACAAAAAATTTCACAACAGTTAAGTTGACATATTATGATTGGTGTATGATAAAAGTAATATCAGTAGTGAGTTCATGTTAAAGTGATATTACACTAATCATAACTTATCATCTTAACAAGTTGTGAAAAAGTTATTAAAATTGTTGTCTTTGGTATTGCTCATGTCTTAATTTCCTTCGTGTGGCTCAATAAGGTTGTTTGAAATAGAGGTTGCACAATAAATTAATGAGTTCATAGAACTGTTGAGAATAGTATATTTTAGTAACAATCACAAATTAGCATGTATGCAATCCATGAATGTCTATTCTAGTTTCATATTTCTGTATTGATTATCTATCCTTTCTTTAATGTATCATGTTTATTCATATCCGACCCAAAAACACCATTCACTCTGGTTATAGTTCCCAAATTTATCAGCTTCCTTGGCTTTTAGGCAGCTCTAGAGGCACCAAGGGTTCTAGCACTTAACAGCAATGAATATTTCTCTGGACCATATGGTACGGACATTCATTCGTGAGGAAAATTAGAATATAAACTCCTTCCATTATATAAATTTAAAGCATTGTTTCTTTGATATTCCTGCGTGCAGGTGAAGAGGTCATATTCATTGCCAACGACTGGCACACTGCCCTGATCCCATGCTACCTGAAAACTATATACAAACCCAAAGGCATATACAGCACTGCCAGAGTAGGTTCCTTGTTTATCTCTCTTGAATTATCTATATATTCTGGTTAAAACACCTTTTACTTAAAAATGGATTTGTGCTTTATAAAATTTTCAGGTTGCCTTTTGCATTCACAACATTGCTTACCAAGGCAGATTTGCCTTCACAGATTTCTCACTTCTCAATCTCCCAGATGAATTGAAAAGCTCTTTTGATTTTATTGATGGGTATAATTTTCATCTACTCAATATAACAAAATACCATATGATGAACTTCATATGACAATAGCAACTCTGCAGGTATGAAAAGCCAGTTAAGGGAAGAAAAATCAATTGGATGAAAGCTGGAATTTTAGAATCAGACAAGGTTTTAACTGTGAGCCCATACTATGCCCAAGAACTTGTTTCTGGCGAAGACAAAGGAGTGGAATTGGATAACATCCTTCGTAAAACTGGCATTCAAGGAATTGTGAATGGCATGGATGTCCAGGAATGGAACCCCTTAACTGACAAATATACAAATGTCAAATATGATGCTTCAACTGTAAGAATCTTTTCACTAACCTGTGTGTTCACATCAATCATTGTTTTTTTTTAACATCCCTGCTTCATTACCCAATATTTCTCAAATTTTTGGCATTCATAGGTGTTGGATGCAAAGCCTCTTTTGAAGGAAGCCCTCCAAGCTGAAGTTGGATTGCCAGTGGATAGAAACATCCCTGTCATAGGCTTCATTGGTAGACTCGAAGAGCAGAAAGGTTCAGATATTCTTGTAGCAGCCATTCCCAATTTTATCAAAGAGAATGTTCAAATAATAGTCCTTGTAAGCCTTTTTATATTCCCCATTTTGTTTTTTTATCATAATAGTGATCAGACCACAAAAACAGATTTGAAATTTATTGTGAGCTTTGTTATATTTAAGGGGACTGGCAAAAAACCAATGGAGAAGCAGCTTGAACAGCTGGAGAAAATATACCCTGACAAGGCCCGAGGAGTCGCAAAATTCAATGTTCCCCTGGCTCATATGATAATTGCTGGAGCTGATTTTATACTAGTTCCTAGTAGATTTGAGCCCTGTGGTCTCATTCAATTACATGCCATGCGTTATGGAACTGTATGATGCCTACTCAAAGTTCCCCAGTCTGCTACCTATTGCTATATGTTTCTGCATCAAAAACTAAGTAACCCTCTATTTTCTTACTACTTTACCCCCATTCCAACGACACTGCAGGTACCTATTGTTGCCTCAACTGGTGGATTGGTTGACACTGTTAAAGAAGGTTTCACAGGATTTCAAATGGGAAGCTTCAATGTTGAAGTAATAACTCATTTCCTTTCACACGCTTCGTAATGTCAACTTTAACCTTTGTGTATTTTGGTGTTGAGTTAAACATGAATTCTAACCAATGATCTTCCAGTGTGAAGCTGTTGATCCTGTCGATGTGACTGCAGTGGCTACAAATGTGAAAAGGGCCCTCACAACCTACGGAACTCCTGCTTTCACTGAGATAATACAGAATTGCATGGCTCAAGATCTCTCATGGAAGGTGGGTGAAACCTCTTGCCAAGTAGATCATTCAAGTATAGTTTAGCATCATGAAGCTACAATAGAACATTTCTCTTCTTTTGTTATTAATTTTTGTTTGGTTGATTCAAAGTCCATAGAAGATATGCTAATCTGTAAATCATGTTGTACTGGCGCAGGGACCTGCTAAGAAGTGGGAGGAGGTGCTGCTAAGTTTGGGTGTGGCGGGAAGTGAACCTGGAATCGAGGGTGAGGAAATAGCTCCACTCGCAAAGGAAAACGTTGCAACTCCCTAAGAGCTACGGGAGGCCTAAAGCAAGAAGCTCTCCAAAGACTAACCAAGTTTCTGCTACTGTTTGTCTAACAGTCACAGACCTTCCTTTATCGTTATTCATTCTCGCTGGGAAAATGTTATAGTAATACCTAGTTGGTGGTCTTAGATGGTAGTAATAGTTCGACCGAACAATGTGACAGCAACAGCCAGAATATATTTCAAGGATTTTGATAGTATACATATATATTACATGCAAGTAGGCAAAACCAACAATTGCATTTTTAAAGATATTTCACTCAATTCTCTCCGTCGTGAATAAACCAATCATCTTGTTATAAACAGACATGCCAGCAAGATCAAACTATATGGTTTTCCTTATACAGTAAGTTTCCCTTTCACATGGTCGTCGGCTCGTTGCTATAAGGAACAATAAAGAAGTTACATGTCAATGGGCCATCCACTCCACTGAAAATAGATGTCTCCGACTCATATTCGCAGGATTGCTGTAAGCTTTTAACCCGATTATAACAGACAAGTTTGGGCACGAACAATCTTTCAAAAGCTCACATGGCTACATAACAACAAGGCATTCAGGGCTTTCTACAGCAATAAAATGCTCTCGGAAGACAAAATTTAACAACGAATAAAATGCTTTACGAAGACAAAATTTAACTATGAAATTTATTATAGCCTTAAAACAGTACTCTATATCTTTTCTTTTGAAATGAATTTTAACAAATTTCATATTAAATTATTAAATTATACCTTCTTATATTTTTCATGTTTGTAAAATTACTAAAAAATTAAAAATTAATAATTATGTCAGTAAATAATACATGACTAGCACAAAATTTAACATGCATATTAATTAAATTTTCAAAATATGCAATAATATTTATTTTATTAAAGTTATAACCTTATAACCAATTTTATAGCTAAATTTTAGCTTCATAAAAATTCTTTTCTAGTGGCAAAAGAGGCATGACTGCTGCTGCTACCTGAACATGACCACTAAAACTAAAACAGCAGAAAGCTAACTTTAAATTTCTTGGAGGTTAGGTTCTACCTTCAGTATGATTCAGAAGCCAATTATAGCATAAACTAGCTTACAGAGCATTCATACATCCAAAGTTTAAATAAAAGAAAAAAAAAAATTGAAGTAGCTACAATGGAGCCAGGATTTGGCAAACATGGTAAGCTAATGCATTTTTCCTTTATCACTAGTTAGATGGAGATAGCATGCAATTTGAACTAGCTTCATATACACATAAAAGAACCATACACTAGCATTAAAACATCCACTAAGATAAAGCAAAATACAAATAATTCAATCACACAAAGGCATCTTTCACAGCATGTATCCAGAGTGCATAACATTGGACCATTTAAACACACCAGTGAAGAAACACTACTGTATCCAATAGCCCTAAAACCAGAGAACATTAATCTTATCAAGAGCAAAAGATAAATCAACTCCCAACACAACAATATCTATTTTTTGACAACTCCCAACACAACATGATGTAGGAACCTGACTACAAAGCCCTAATTGAAATCTCGAAACCATACACAGCAAAATGTATAGATGAAGAGCAGAGCAAACAGCAACAGCAACCAAAAGATGTACTGCACATAACAGGTCAATGGCGCCTCATTACCAACATTCAACTGCTAAACGTATATCTTGATTAGGTAGAACTATTTAACTACTACAGCAGCTTGTTAGCCTCATTGCATACTCAACAACACAGATTCAATGAATAACAGAAAGAAAAGTTAATTATTGTCTAAAAATATTGAAATACTAACATATCTCCAAAAACACAATCACATAACGTTCAAAAACACACTTCACTTCTCATCACTTCGTCCTTAGAAGATGAAAATTGTAACTAACAAAAAAAATAACTACTACATCGCTAGGGGCAAACCCTTAAAATACAAATCCAGTTAAAACAAAAACAGCTCCTAATCAAACAAGCTGAATCCCATATCATCATCACTCTCTTCCTTTGGCTCTTCCTGTAAAATCACAAAAGAAAGACGCACAACGATCAGATAACTCAAAGCCCAAAACACTTTCAACGTGGAAAACCAACTCAGCAAAAAATTACTTAATTGCTCCTATTTACCTTCTTTTCCTCAGGTGGAGGAGCAGCGGCAGCAGCACCACCGCCACCACCTGCAGCTGGTGCAGCAACAGCAACTGCAGCACCACCGCCGGCGGCCCCAGCGTTCAAAATGAGATCCTCAATGTTTCTCTTCTCGGCAAGCTTGGCAAACAAGCTTGGCCAATAAGATTCAACGTTCACGTTTGCTGCCTTCACCAATGTGGCAATCTTCTCCGACTATTACAAACGATTTAAGGAAAAACACACACACACACACAAACACGCACATCTTCCAGAAACATCCACACTAAACAGAGATCATTAAACAAAGAAAAAGGGTATAACTTTTATTTAATAACAACACAAGATTATAAATCTAATTGGGTTTAGCAAATATTGAAAACAAAAAAACTATTTTCATTTCCACCATTTCCTCTACAAATAAAACATAGATCCCCTTATCAAATTCGAAGAGAAAAGGATACAGTGATGGGAATACCATCGTCATGGAGGATCAAACAAGCGAGAGTGCAAGCTTGCTCTGAAGCCATGGCTTTTTCTCTGAAATGAATAAGTTGAAATGAAGGAGAAGATGAGGAGAAATAAACACAACCAAAAATAAAAAATCAAACTAATCAAACAATATCACAAATGAATAAACATGAACGAATTACAGTTTTTTTTCTAGTGAATATAGCTGAAAAGAAGAGGAGATGATGATTAAACCTGAACTGAGGGATCTGGAGATAGCTGTATTGAATGCCTAGCGGCCGCTGCCAAGAGATGCGCAAAGTTAGCTAGGGTTTGAGGAATGTGCATATGGCAGGGAGATGGGGTTTTTATTGAGGTGGGAGAGAATTAATGGGCTCGACTCACTCGTTATTCGGCCCACTTTAGATTGGGCCGTCTATGTAAATGGACTAGGCCCTTAACTTAGTTTTATAAAATGCAAATTCGTATTTAGTTTAATCTTTTAATTTTTTTAAAAATATTTTATAAATTATTTGATGTTATTGGTTGGTAAAAAAAATTATGTAAGTTATGAGCCCAGATTAGAACTAATAATAGCTTGTCACTTAAAAGAGTATTTGTACTATAAAAACTTATGTCTATTTTAATATATGAACTTTTTTTTTTTTTTTTATACAATCTTTTTCAAAAGCATTCGTCGTCAAATTATTTATTTTAAAAATTATTTCAATAACATGTTCATTCTTCATGCATATAACCACTTTCTTAAGATGCCCCACATCACTCACACACACCAATAGAAAAAACTAAATTGAAAAATTAATCAAATATGTTTTTACACATGAATATCAGTTGTGTAAATTTATACGAGTACTAATACTATAGTTATGAACAAGATGTGCATAATTTTAGATAAACTAATATGGGTAATTTTTTTGGTTGGTTTTCCGAAATTTTGCATTTATATTGTAAGGACACGTTTTATAGCCCAAGCTCAAAATGTATGAGATCTTGGCTCAGTGAGCCCAGTACTATAAATTTATAGAGAGTAGGTTGGAGAACTAGGTCCTAATGAATTTGATAACGACTAGTATAAATTTAAAAGATGATCAAGTACGAACAAGGAAAATAGAGCTAAATCTATTCACTGTCCAAGGAGATCTTTTCTCTATATAAATCAATAACAGAGGGTATAAATACAATTTTGATTGCTACAGTACTCTCTTTCTATTTTTTCAACCCCCCTCTCATGGAGAGTCTCTCATATTATATAGCTCCCTTTGGATTATCTTGATCTTACACTTGTTGATCATCTAAGCTTTTACTTGAGTGTCTGTCCCATCAGACATCCTCTTTAACTTTTTGTGAGTCGTAGTAGCCAAAACTGCACTGTTCAAGAGTCTTCTCCACATAAGTACAGCTAGAAAAGTAACTGCAGTGCATTTAATGCGTTGGTAGCAGCTTTTCCTTAGATATTTCTGAGTTCCCATCACTCTTACACGTGTATGATGCACGTCCTTATCGCTAAAGCATCCTGGAAGTTCACATTAATTGTTGGAATACAGATTTGAGTTGCATTCATCATATCCGAGGAGGAGTTCCTCCTCGGATCACCTTTCATTCATTCCTTACTTATGAGACTTTAAAATTAGAACCCTTCATAACTATTTGTTCATTCTTGGATCATTTAATGTCTTCGGACTAAACCCAAGGCCCAATATATGATTCTAGGCCCTTATCCCTAAATATACCATTTTATATTAATTTATGCAAGTGCTCTAAAAATTGTTATGAAAATATTATGGACGGACTATTACCTATAAGTAATAAAAATTTACTTAAATTATAACTAAAACTTATCAAACAAAAACAAATAATTCCATGTAATAGAAATTTACATAAGTTGTGACTAAACCTATCAAACCAAAAAAAAAAAAAAAAAAATCATGCCACGTATAAGTATAAGACCTTTGGTATAATATCAATCCCTTTTTTTTTTTTTTAAGATTTATAGTGTCAATCAATTAGTTATTACTTATTATCACCAATATATTTACAGTAATATTAATATTATATTAGATCATGTCAAATCATAAAATATTATATTATATATCTTGTAGATTATGGTTGTATCAAGTAGTTCTCTCCCCCCCCACCCCCCAAAAAAAAAAAGTAGTTCTCTCCTTGAAGAAAAAAAAAATTGTTCTCTCCTTTTTTTATTATATATCAAAACTAATGTGAAACTTTATTATTATAATTGTTAAAAGTTTTTTTACAGAATACTAAAATTAAAATCCTCATACCAAGTGTTTTTTTTTATTTTTTTTTTATAGAAAATTGATTATTTATTTTCTAATTTTTAGTAATCTACATCATTTTTTTTTTGTTTTAATAATAAAATTTGAGTTATGTGCTCATGTTCATCTCACTAAAACTATGTAACTAATGTAAATTCATGTTTTACAACAAAATTTCATTATGTGACTCACCGTAAGTATATAATATTTTAAACGTAATTTATTTTAAATGAAACTTTATTAGCAAAGAGTTAATAAAACTAACATACTATTCTGATTAACACTTAGTTATCGAAAGTTTCAAGAAAATTAAAAGTTTTTTTATTATTTATTTAAAATTATTTTATGATCAATTGTAATATATATATTGATAAAAAAAAAAAAAAAAAAAAAAAAAAAAAAAAAAAAAAACACTTGATCTTATACAATGTGCATTCACCAATTAACTTAAAGTGATATTTTTTATACTATCTATTTTATCAATAAAATTTAATAATTTTTTTATTTTTTTTCTTCTTATGATAAAATATTAGTCTAACATAATATTATGACCAAGAAATTAGGCATGCATCTTGTGCATTAAAATTTAAGTAAATTTTACAAAATATCAAAACAACGTTTATTTGAGCAATCAACATATTTGACATGATTTGATTATCACACTTTTTTTTAATTGAAAGTACATAAAACATAAAAGACATGTATATCACCTGTAATTCTAAAACGACATTGCTTGTTATTAAACGAAATTGATAGGAAAAATATTAGACAATTTATAGGTAAAAAAATTTCATGAGATATTGGAGGGAATTAAACGAAAAGACGATATTATTAATTTTAAATCAGAAAAAGTTTTTTGGGAATTGGTTTTTGAGGAATATAAGAGATTAAAAATTAAGTAGCTGTGTTGAGTGGCACTCCAAAAGATGATATACTCATTGGGGTAGTGTAAAGAAAGAGGAGTACAAGGCAGAGTCTAGACGACCTGTAGCAGAGCTATAAACTACATGCAGTATAAGTTTAGTTAAGTTTATTATTGATGAGAGTCCAATTGTCAACATCTTATGCATTTGTCACTACAACAAATATGACTTTTTTCAGGAGTCAAAACCCTTTAAAAAAGTATTAAAAAACCTTGAAAAAAATTATTTTAAGAGTCTAACTGACCTTTGATAACCTTCAAAACATACACTGTCAAAAATGAAATTTTGAAGGCCTTCGTGGCCCTTAAAACAAGTGTTCTAATCTTATTTTGAGTGTCAAGACACTCTTAGATAACCTTTTACCAAGACTTAAAAAATTTATATTTACAACCCTTGATAAATAAGGTTATTTAAGGGGTCTCTTGACTCTCAAAATAAGATTTTATTTTATTTAAAAAAAAAAACCACAATTATGCACAATATATATATATATATATACACACAAAAATTCACAATTGTTGAGATGATATGCTATGATATTGATGTATAGCAAAAGTGGTATATTGCTACAATTACACTTTCTTTGATCTCTAAACTCAAACCTACAAATTATTGTCAATTATTGTTTAAGAGAAAAGATATCAATAACCACACTTTGTACAGAGACCAAATTTGTCCAAGAGTTAAAAGTTTTGATACATTTTATTCTTCATCACTATCATCTCCAAAGCAAGAAGTTATCAACTAGTACAATTGAACATTTCAGCCATTATGGGTGCCCTCAAGTTTCTGAAAAAGAGAGAATGATACCAAAAGTTTGCCAATTTCCCAGCAAATATATCTACACACCTTTCACGGGAGTGTCTGACTTGGTAAAGAAATCAGATGCAAATGGCAAGCAAAAGACATATCTGTATTGCATGCTTCACCTTGAAGCCTTTTCACCTCTGATGTCTACTAGGTGATTGTTTCAACATAGTTGATTCTTGAAAATATGTCTACCAAATATCAGAAGCAAGTGGGGAGCCCAATCTGCATGACTGGGAAGGCCAAATTATAAGGAAATAAGCAAAAAAGAAGTTAATCACTCTAAATAGGCAAAGTCCATAAAATAAGAAAGCCTAAATTTCAACTTGATTGAAACCAAACTAAAGACATCAGAAAGAATCAATGTCGCATGGAAACTAATACTACCCGTCCTACCAAATATCAGTAGTGAGTGGAGAACCAAGCAAGCAAATTTAACATCCATACTCCAAAACCCAGAACAGGGGTCACAATCATTAACAATCTTTGCTTAGATATATTAAACCAAAAATAAAAAAAATTACCGACATCATCTTCTTCTAATGGTCCACGAGCCAGATCTAAGAGTTATTGGATTGACTACTTCTACATCACCAGTAATGATGCCCCATCACAGTATCTAATCTTAATTTTGTTCCAGTTGTAGAAGTTTGGAAATTTTAGATAGATTCTATTAATTTCATTAAAAGGCAAGACTCAGGAGAACAGAGGTGACACAAGCTGAAAAAAGCATGAAAGACTAACTAAAACAATAAACAATTAAAGCATACCAGGATTATAATTTTGGACTCTACTCAGAATCCCAATGAAATTAACTGCCTTGTCCATATGCTTAGATGAACCTAAACAAGTTTCTGAACGATTAAGACAGAGGGTGACATTGTTGCACCATCCACCTCCCTAAGAACCAGAACAAAAGTAACATACAGATAACATCAAGATATTAGAAAATTAAGTTTATTCATTTTTTTTTTTTTTTGCAACTTAATAATTTTAATAATTAAAAATCTTAAAGCCTTCAAGAACTAGGTTTGAAAGAAATTTTTAGCATTCATATGTCATAACATGTGATCAAAATTACAATATTTAGCTTTTTCTGATTCTTTTCGTAAAAGCTGAAGAGAAATATTTATTGTTACTATTTGGCATTTGAAAAATTGCTTTAGTATTAATACACATTTCTTTTCTTTTTCTTTTTCTTTTTTCCCTGCAGGCAATCTGTTCAAGGATTTATTATGGCATTGTTTCTTTAGTTGGTAAAGAAATGGCAAACAAGATGTGACAAAAGGATAAACCTCAATGTGAACCAACCAATTGTTAATTCCTGCACCAAATCCCTTATCCCAGTGATAAGCTGGCGGACTTCCATCCAGACAAACTGCTCCATATGTCCAATTTCAGAACATATTGAAACAAAGATTTGAAAGAATGTATTGTTTTTGAAAGGAAAAGAATATAGGTCTAATTTTGATCAGTTTATCTTGCAAAATATTTCTTACCGGCTCCTTTTGCCACAGCATCCTCAACAATAGTAATTGATACATTAGCACCTTCTGTTTTGAGCATTACTAGTGTCCATACTAGAAGATTCAACCATTGGATTAATATTGTCCCAGCCATTTTGCGCATATCAAAATTTAGTGATCAAAATGCAGTAAATATTGAAGAAAACTAAGATAACACATAGGAGAAAATAGATCCGATCATTGCTTTCAAAATTTTCTATTAAGTATAAGTAAATTGATCAACAAGTAGCTATAGGACTTCTCAAAAAAAAAAAAAAAAAAAAAAAAAAAAAAAGAAAGAAGAAGAAGAAGAAGAAGAAGAAGGAGAAGAAGCTTAATGACTTTGTCCCATACATAATTTCCAAATAGGTAATAGAATCAAAATAGTGAAAAAATACTTACTTGAGTTATTTGACAAAACCAAAACCCAATTGCATCAAACCTTTTATGAAAAAAAAATCCTTTAAAGATTCTACTTATATTAAAAGTCAACAATAACAAACTGCACACCTTCATAATCCTTATTACTGCTGTTTTCTTTAGCATTTGTGCTGGAAATCAGTGTCTCAGACACCAAAGGAGGAGGAGGAGGTCCAGCAATTACTGGTTGCTCTTGGCTCTTGGAAACAGACCTCCGAGGAGCACAAGTTGGGGTGGAAAAAACAAGTTTGGAACCTCAAATCTGAATCAATACCTAAGGACATGCCACACTAGAACTTTCATGGTCCACTAAATAAAGGCTGCCCAGTCCTCCAAACAGAGAGACATTTAACCCCACCAGGCATGGGGCCTTGTACCATAGTCTTCTATCTTGAGGTCTGGAAACTCAACTCTAAATCAATATACCTAAGGAAATGCCACACTTTCATGGTCACTCATATAAAGGCTACCCAGAGTCCAATCCTCCAACCAGAGAGCTTAAGGAGACTTACTGTCTAGTGTCAGATATTACTCATCACACGAATGGCACTAATAGCTATAATAAGCATGTCTTAATCAAAAAAGAAAAACTTATAATAAGCATGTCTAAGGGGATCTTTATTCAATGAAAATTCTTAAAGTGCAGTATCTTACAGTTGAAAATGTGTGAAGAAAACACTCATAGGAGCATTTCATTCTTCATAGGTGCTGCTTATGTTCCTTTTTGACTGCTTGGTCAAACATATCTCACAAGTAACATGTTGGTGGCTGGACTGGATGTCAGCCTTAAGGCATTGATCAATGTTCATTAACAATATCATACACACAATCTGGTCCGCAGCAAAGTACTTCCGCTTAATCTAGTTTAACTACACTTGTCAGAGTTTGCAATAGATAACATTTCAAAAATTTAGGACAGTTTTTTTTTTTTCCTTCAAGAACAATGTTAGCAGATCATCTACAATACCAACTAAAGAAGGATATATATCTAGAAGCAAAGCAACTTGCTATGTGATTTCTCATGCTTTTGCAGTTTTGATGCAAATCTGAAAACCTTTCCACACCCTATTCGTGTCATGTTACCTTGAAAAGAAATTTCATGGCCACAGTTTTCTTTGTGCTAAAGAAGATGCAGATGTAGAGTCAAGTGGTCCTTTCTTCAATAGCTGGAATGGTAATCCTCAACTGGACAGTGGACAAGTGTGTTTAACAAATATACATACATACATACATACATACATACATATATATATATATATATAGATAGATATATAGATATAACTCACAGCTATTGTAAGGAGGTCAACATTCCAAGCTGCATAGGTAATGTTCCATTGAAATTGTTTGAGCTAAAACTTCTGTAACATTATAGAAAGTTTTACAATTAATATAAGTTCTAATAAATGGATTCGGAAAAGGGTTAACAAAAAGAAATCATAAATAAAGGGAAAAGATTAAACCCACTATCTTTCAACTAAAGTATTTTATGATAAACATTTGAGCAGGGCAATCATATCATAAGAAGGCAACCAATGTAATATGAATAAATACAATATAAACCAAAAGAAACAAGTTCTTGCAGTTTCCTTGGATACTATATCTATTGAATGAATCTCAACAACAAGAGAGCCCAATTAATCACAAATCTAAAACCAAAAACAATCCTAGCTTGGCCAAGCCAATTTTATTATTTCCTTTCGCATCAACCTGCTAAATTAATTGAATATAGAATTACAAAAAGACTAATTTATAATAAAAAATTGCAAAAAGACTTAGAATTTTTACTAACCTATATGAAATGATTGAAATGTTGAATTGAATTGTAACAATAACATCAGCACACCATCTATAGCTGGTTGAAATGTTGAATTGTAAAAATACTCAGCTACAAAAGCAAAGTTTAAAATCACACACCAAAATTGAACCCTAATTTCCATAGTCAATCAATAAAAACAAAGATTGAGGCACAGAGCAATACACAATATTCAATCACTACGATTGCGTTATGTATGAGCAAGATACGAACTTAATTTTTACCAAAAAAAAAAAAAAAAAAAACATCGGAAGAATCGCCGGAGGTGGTAATGGAGAGAGTATGACAGTTCTCGTCAGTGCTGCTGTCCTCGTCGGAAAATTCCTTCCTCCGATTAGAGATTCCTCACATTTTGGTGATTCATCTATGCACATAGAGAAAATGCGATCTACTTCGAGAGTGAGCGCGAGAGAGAGAAAGAGCAATCAAAGGAAAAAGAGGAAAAATAAATGAAAGAGAATAAGACAGGGAGGACCTAAATACTCTGAAATTTTCATACAAAATTTTTCAGTCTTGCTTAGAAATAAATTAGTCTTTATGTTTTACAGTATTTTTTCGAGGGGTACTGTGAAATCTACAAATTTTAGAGCGAAAACTCACGCTGGTGTGCTGCCATTTTTTTCAGCACTTATTTCAAGGGTATATGTTGACTTATTTTGAAGGTTCTCAGTAAGCCTAGTAATAGTCACCCGCCATTTTTTTCAGCACTTATTTCAAGGGTTATATGTTGATTTATTTTGAAGTTTCTCAGTAAGTCTAGTAATAGTCACCTGCGTGTTATATTTAGTGTTTATTTGGACAAATTTTAATAAACCCTCAAAAAATAAGGGTTGAAACAGGTCCACTTTTTTGTAGTGTGTCCACGTGTCAGCATCAGAGGAATTTCAGCTAAAAGTTGTTAGAATAGTTCCAACGTTTTTTGGAAGTGGTTATTGGGTTCGTTTGGATTGAACTTATTGTTGCTGAAACTGAAAACTGAAAATTGAAAAACACTGTAGCAAAATAATTTTTAAATGTGTAAATAGTACCGTGGGACCTATTTTTAATGAAAAAGTTGATAAAAAATGAAATTTGTGGGTCTATAAACAGTGCACAAATGCACTGTTCATGGACAGAAGTCAACAAATGCGGCTACTGTTCATGTGAACAGTAGCACACAGTTCCGCTTTGCTCCCTCTCACGCCTGAGAAAAAAAAAAAAAAGGTCAAAACGTGAAAATAAAAACGCGTCGTGAGAATAATCTCAATCCAAACGCCCTCATTATATATATTAGAGTTTGTAATCAATGAGAACTAACTTTTGAGAATCAAGAACTAAAATTCTTCACAAAACTCTTTCTTTTCTTCTTGGTTTTTCTCTTCTTCTTTGTATTGTTTTTCATTTCTTTTCATCAGTAGTGTGCAAACAGAGGAAGATAAGCTCTTTATTAGAGCCCCAAATTGCTATTTTAGCAATCCACTCGCTCAAATTGAGATTGAACTTTATCTGGATGTGTTGCGGAAAAAAAAAAAAAAAAAAAAAAAGCAACCTTGAATAGTAAATTTGTGTATATGCAAATTGTAAGGTCAGATTTTGCGGCCCAAACCCAAGGAGGGGTGGATTTGGAGCCCACTGAACCCAAAACAATGAATTTGTAGAGAGTGTGTGAAAGAGCAAGGCGAATAACGAAAATAACAGTATTCAACAGCCACGCTAATGGGGGAATTTGAATTAATATATGCTCGGACGGATGTAAGTATAACGTCCGAGGAGGTGATTTTCCTTTGAGAGATTGGGTTACAATTCTTAGAGCTACAGTAAAATAATACACTCTTCCCTCTTCCTGATTTTTCGATCCCCCCCCTATCAGGGGGCTTTCCTACTTATATAGTACCTCCTCACTTTATCTTGATCGTTCACTTGTTCATCATCCAGACATCCACTTGAGTGCTTGTCCCATCAAGGGTGTTCCCTAGCCTCATGTGAGTGGTGATAGCAGGGCTGATACTGTTCAGGGGTCTCTTCCACATTAATGCGGCCAGAGAAGTAGGTGCAGTGCATTTAATGCGGTGGTTGAGATCTGTCTCTTAGATATTTCTCCGATCCAGTTATATTCGTTCGCGTTCGAGGTTCATTCTGTGACTACATCTGTCGAGAGGATCACTCGGGCTGCAAAAGGTTGAACGTCAGACTAAGGTTCTTCGGATCCGAGGGTATTGGACTCCTCGGAGCGTTGAACATGTCCTCGGATCATGGCCGTACCCTTCACCAGACATGTTCCTTTCTCAGGGCCCCTAACTAGGCTTTTTCATCTCCTCGGGCAATGGTGGTCCGTAGATAGGGCCTTGGGCCCAATGCCTTTGGTTGGGCTTTCCTTCCCCACACAAATCATTCACCATTCTTTTCCACAATTCATATTCATAATCTAGCAATTGGTATCAGAGTCGACAATCTTGAGAAGATTAAATCCATTGCAACTCATCAAGCTTTCATGGAGTTTTATTTTAAAAGCAGAGATCATTTTCAGTGGCTTATCAAGCTCTATGCAGTGGTGGTGTCACGTTCATGTCAGGGTGTTCTTGGGAACACCTTGACTTTTAAAAAAAAATTATATATAATAATTAAAAAAATTTATTTGTTTACCCTCTAAAAAAAATTAGGAACACCCTCAAATAAAAAAAAAAAAAATTATTTGTTCTACTTTCAAGCAAAAAAAAAAAAAAAACCCTAAAAAAAATTGAACTAAAATCTTAAAAAAAAAAAAAATTGTAACAACCCATCAAGAAAAAAAGCCCAATATACTGAAAATAGAAACCCATGGATTCTAAAAAAAAAAAAAAAAAACTGATCGGTACAAGACTGATCGGTGCAAGCCCAGCAAAGAGCAAACTCATAGATTCTCAACAAATATAATAATAATACCCAATCATATTTTAAACTAAAACAATTCCTAACCTAATAAAAACCTCATGTCCTTACTTGAGTCACTTCTCAGTAGCAGTAGCAATTCAGCAAGGCACTGAAGGCAGTGATTCTCAAAAAAAAAAAAAAAAAAAAAGACTTAGCAAGGCAGCAATAGCAATACTAAACACCAAAGCAGCTCTGCGACGGCGAGATCGAAGATTAACTTAGCCCAGATCGAAGATTGCGAGATCAGCGACGGCAAAAGCGAGATCAGCGACCTCGGCCTTCAACGTGCTGCGGCGGCGTCGCCCCTGACCTCAAGTAACATCAATGTATTTCAGTTCTCTCTCCTTTTTCAGTTTTCCCTATCTCATCTCTACTCTGACTCTCTCTTTCTCTCGCTCTCTCATACTCAATACTTATAGTTTGACTTGTGTTGTGAGGCTTGTGACTTAAACTTATCTTTTGACAATATAGATTGCTTAGCTTTTGTCTTTTTGTGTAAGTGTATGTAAATATAAAAATATGTAATTGTGTTGAAATTGTTGATCAGCTCTTGTCTGAGTTGTCTCTTAGTGTGGGGTGGATGGGGCCATGGCATTGAATTGGGGTAGTGGTCTGTGGTCCCTTAAAAGTAAGTGAATACACATTATAAAAAGGCAAAAAAAAAAAAAAAAAAAAACCTGTGTTAAGTAGTTTTGCAGTGGGTTGATATAAATATATACACTCTTATTGTACTATTTTTGGTTGTTGTTTTTTATTATTTAATTACATATTTATATTTTAATATTCTAAAACAGTAATTGTTATGTAATAACTAAATGATTTGAGTATCAAAAAAGAAAAACTAAATGATTTGTTTTATTTGAGGTTTACTTATTTGGATCAATAATTTTATGTTTTATAAGAAAATATAAATATATATTATTTTTAATTTTTTTTAGAAACCCCGAAACACCCTAAAACAGTACATTGAAATAGATCGATACCGAAATATTCAGTTCCACTAAACATACCGAAACAGGGTCCAAAACGGTATTCATAACATTGCTTTCAAGCAAAAAGAAAAAGCTAAAAAAAAAAAATTGAACTAAAATCTGAAAAAGAAAAAATTGTAATAGAGAATCTGAAGAAAAAAAAAATTGTAACAGAGCAAGCCCACCTAGAAACACCCTGAGAAAAATTTCTGCCACTGGCTCTATGAATTCTTTGCTCTATATAACACACCACCACATGGCATGATTTCCATTGCCTTTTGTAAGGTTGGGATTTGTGACCCAAGCTCAAAACAATTAATTTGTAGAATATGGGTGAAAGAGCTAGGTTAAGTATGTGATTAATAACAACGAATCACAACTTTCAAGCACAAACTAACATGAAACTACACGTAAAGAGTGAATATCCGAAGAGCTATATTATTGATTATCCAATGAACAAAGATTTTAGGGTTACAGTCCAGTTCTCTCTTCTTCTATTTTCTTTTTTCCCTTCCATTTTCGTTAGGAGCCTCTTTTCCTTATATAACCCCCATTCTCTTCATCTCCATCGTCCACTTGTTCCTCATCCATGAGTTTACTTGAGTACGTGTCACGTCAAGCATCTTCTTTAGCTCTGTGTGAGTGGCGGTAGGTTAGGATGCACTGTTCAGGGGTCTTCTCCACATAAATGCGGCCAGAAAAGTTGCTGCAGAGTATTAAATACGGCGGTAGCAGCTTTCCCTTTAGATATTTCTCCATCCTTATCGTTTCCTAGCATACTCAGAGCTTATCTTGATCAGGTGGAGTCCTCGGAAGGTCATTTTGACCTTTTACACAATCAATCGATTTATAATATTCGCATCAGAGAATTACAACCTCTTCGGACAGGAGATATCCTCTTCGGATTATAATCATTCTTCCTTCTGAGGGTCCCACTTCCAGATGGGCCCTGCCCTTACCATCTCCTTCTTCTCGGTCGCATAATAGCTCTCATATGGGCCCTCAGCCCACTATGTTGGGCTGGGCCCTTTTCCCCCCCACAATAACCCTTCAAAATTTTAATTTTTCCCTCGCATCCGAGGAGAAAAAGTAAGATTTTGATCTGCCACGCAAGGAAAAAGAGATAAAAATAAAGAAAAATAAAGAAATTTAAAAGGGGAAAGTCATAAATACCCCTGTTTACACGCGCGTGGGTATAGAGATGAGCGCTTCATTATTGCCGCTGTCAGTTCCGTATTCCCAAAGCGCTGTATTAATTACTCCAGGCGGCGTTTTGTCCTTTGCATCCAACGGTGAGTTATTGATCCAACGGACAAGGTTCTTCTTCGGGATTTGGACGAAATGAATGACACCGTTTCACCTGTCTCTGTATATAAACCCCTGGAAGAGGTTATTTTTCTTTACTTTACGCATTCTCAGAGTACCCAGAGAGTTCTTTCCTTCAAAACCTTTCAAGCCTCTTCGGATTTCTGTGTTCTTTGCTTTCAGGATCTACAAAGAATCCGTCTCGAGTCCAGGGATTTTGCTTCAATCTTATTTGTGTAAGTTTCGGCACATTCTGATTCTTTACTTTCTTATCGGCTAACGTTTTCTTCCCTCAAAACCCTTCTCCTGTCCACTGCTTCAGTCATTCTCTTGAAAATGGGTAAATTCCAACATCTTATCGATAGTCTGGCGTTGATAGAGGAATTTAAGCGAAATTATGGTATCCCGCGGGGGATAAATCTGAGATATTTCCCTCCAGAGCAGATACTAACAGGCCGAAGAGAGGGAGAGGTCGTAATCCCAATGATAGCCTTCATTGAAGGGGGAATGACCCTCCTAATGGGCTCCATTACTCTGAATTACCTTCGCAACCACAAACTCTCTCCTGAGCAGTGCGCGCCCAACACCTTTAGGATATTAGGGGCCATCGATGCCTTGAACGAATAGTTAGGACTAGGGCTGACCTGGCATGACTTAGCATACATGTATGAATGTCATAGCCAAAAAGGGGCGGGATACTACCTTAAATCCCGATCCGACATCGTTAGATTGTTCTCCTGCCTTCCCAAATCAAATAAAGGGATGAAAGACGACTATTTAATCGTCTCGGGCGCATGGCATGACAGTCTATACTGTCCGACCGAGCCAGGAGAGCCAGGTGTGACTTCTTAGACTTAGGATCTCTAACAATAGTCTTAGGATCTTCATTCTCCATAGCATGTTCTTTTTTTATGTCATCCTATTTCAATTTTCTGACCTGATCTGTTTGTTTGTTTTACAGATAAGGCATATACTGCTTCTTGGCTCAGCCTTATCAACGCCCCGCCCTCAATTACCTACTACGCTTGGAGATATTCGTAAGTGAGGACGATCAGCTCCGGTCCATCCCACTCATACTCGGCTACACGCCCAAGAAAGCAGACATCTAGCCAGCTGGCAATGCCATCACACAGGGTGATCACCGGTTACAGCGAATAGACGTCGCTCGGCGACACTTTTTGGCGCCATACGACCTTGCACCTGTTCCACACCCCAATCCACAGGGCATTCCCTTGCTAATCCGACCAGTTCAACAAGTTCCTCTCGAACCGGCGGCAGTAGGTGAAAGAGTCAACTCTTCATCCTCTTCGTTAGAGGAACAAATAGACAGATTTAAATTTGAAGGGGACACTTCAGGGGGGGTTCAAGTAATACCCTCTTCAGATTCCGAGAAGGAAACTGACAAGCAATCCTGCATCCGCCCACCACTTCTGCTGACTACAGTCCTTGAGGACTCTTTCAAAGAAGAAGAAATGTCTGACCTGAAGCTTCTTCTGAAGAAAATGGGTAATAAAGCTGAGTCCAAGGGGACGGGGACCTCTCGGCCAATGGTGAACTTACCTCTACCCCCACCCCCACCCCCACCTCAGGTCTCTGATCCGGCCTTGAAACTGATACCAGATTTAAAGAAAAAGAGGTCTCTCGAGCCTGAGGACCAGGAGGTGGTGGTGCCAACAAAAACCACCAAGCAGCAGAAGGTGATAAAGGATCACCACAGCAAAAGGGCCTTTTCCGTTGAGAGCAGGGAAGAGCCTCCTATGGTTGACGTGTGTCGAGGGTAGCACACTTGGTCTCCCAAGCTGGAACTAGATGAGGTTCCATTTTCTTGGGAGACCTCGATTAGGAATTACAACGGGGGCAGAGCAGGGCTAATAGCCGAAGCTTTGGAATAACCGCTGCTCCTCCCCCGCGACATGGAATCATACAGGCGTTTCAGCTAGTATGATCTCTTCATGTCCCTGAAGAGGGACCTGACCATGGTAAGCATGCTCACTTGACTCTTCGGTTGGAATAGTGATTTTATATATTTTATGCTAACTTCATTACTTTACTTGTTCAGATTACCCAGCAAGTTTTCGTGGCCGAAGAGTGGAATCGGAAAGCCTACGTTAAAGCCCAAGCGGAGGCCCACTCTAGGTCCGAGGCTGAAAAGGCATTAGGCAGCCTAAAGGAGGAGGTCTCTCAGATCTCGGACCAGCTAAAAGGGGTAACCCAGGAAAGGGATAGCCTCAATGCCAGTCTGAGAAATGCTGAGACCCAAGCCGAGGCCCAACGCAAGCTGCTGAATGATACTCAGAGCAAATTGGCATTTGAGAAGGCGCTTGTGAAGGAACTTCGCGCCGAACTCCAGAAGGCCAAGGAGGCTTGGAGGGACGCTCAGTTGGCCAAGAAGGCGACCGAGGCCGAAAAGAAAGCATCCTGCCAACTGGGAGTGGAGACGACGGAAAAGGGTTTTACTGAGCAATTTGCTTCAGTCGCTTGGGACTACTGCGACATGACCTGGGGCAAGGCGCTGGATGCAGCTGGAGTGCCTGCTGACTCGGAGTTGAGGCTGCCCAAGAGTATTTTTTATAACCCAGACATCCGAGAGCTTCCAGAGGCTGACGCCCCTCCTCCAACACAACTCCCAGAGGTCTCTGAGCAGCCTTTGGTTGATCAAGCTCCCCCAGTCATCCTTGAGCCTACCAAGGATTCCAGCCAGCCAGGTGATCAGAGCCTCCCTACTGAGCCACCTAAGGAAAAAGGCGAGGGCTTGGGAGAAAAGAAAACATCCTCGGAACCCAAAGACCAAGCCCCAGTAGAAACTTAGACTTTAGGGTTTTTTTTTTTTTTTTTTTTTTTTTTTTTTTTTTTTTTTTTTAAGTTCCCCCTTCATATAAGGGATTGTAAATTATTTGATTTCAATCAATGAAGCAGTTTCTATTTTACCTTTGGTGTATTTATTGCATGCCATATGGTTTTCCTTTGTCACAAGTAACTTTATTTTGTAATTATGATAATGTAGGCACACATAATCACTTTACCTCGCTGATAATATATATATAACAAAAATTGATTCCGAAGAGGACAGTACAGAAAGGTTACTGTTAAGTGATGACCAAGTATTATAAAAGTTGGATAGATTTTTTTTTTTTTTTTTGCATGTACACTTGGAGTGCCAGCATAGGTTAGAGTTGATATTAAACAGGGTTAATAATGCCAAGCAGGACTTATGCTAAAATAACCGTCAGTATCAATGAAAGCATAAAAGTATTAACTAAAAATCACCTGGTCCGAGAATCACAAGCATGATTGGGTTTAAGTTTAAATACTTAGAGAACCAATAAGGAGTGTTAACTAACCCAAAATCATCTGGTTCGAGGACTATAGACATTATTGGATTTAAGTTTAAATACTTAGAGAACCAATAAGTAGTGTTAACTAACCCGAAATCATCTGGTCCGAGGACTACAGGCATGATTGGATTTAAGTTTAAACACTTAGAGAACCAATAAGGAGTGTTAACTAACCCAAAATCATCTGGTCCGAGGACTACAGACATGATTGGATTTAAGTTTAAACACTTAGAGAACCAATACGGAGTGCTAACTAACCCAAAATCATCTTGTCCAAGGATTATAGGCATGATTGGATTTAAGTTTAAACACTTAGAGAACCAATAAGGAGTGTTAACTAACCCAAAATCATCTGGTCTGAGGACTAATGGCATTATTGGATTTAAGTTTAAACACTTAGAGAACCAAAAAGGAGTGTTAGCTAACCGAAAATCATCTGATCCGAGGACTACAGGCATGATTGGATTTAAGTTTAAACACTTATAGAACCAATAAGGAGTGTTAACTAACCCAAAATCATCTGATCTAAGGACTACAGGCATGATTGGATTTAAGTTTAAACACTTAGAGAACCAATAAGGAGTGTTAACTAACCCAAAATCATCTGGTCCGAGGACTACAGACATGATTGAATTTAAGTTTAAACACTTAGAGAACCAATAAGGAATAATAAGTTATCACAATGAACAAAGAAATAATTCGATTAATAATAGTACCTTTTGAGGTTATTTACATTCCAAAGGCGTGGTATTACATGACTATCCAAGTCCTCTAGGAAATATGCCCCAATGCCAGCACATGAAGTAATGCGATATGGTCCCTCCCAGTTTGGTCCTAATTTTCCCCGTGTTGGGTTTTTCGCAGTGCCAACGACTTTTCTGAGCACCAAATCACCAGGTTCTAAGGGTCTTAGCTTGACGTTGGCATCATAGCCCTGCCTAAGTTTCTGCTAGTAATGCGCCAGCCGAACCATTGCACTTTCTCTTCTTTCTTCGATCAAATTCAAGCCTGCTTCTAAGAGCTCATCATTGCTGGCCGGACTGAACAAGCTAGTTCTTAAAGTTGGGAAACCTGTTTCCAAAGGAATGACAGCTTCAGCCCTATAAGTCATTGAAAAATGAGTTTCTCCAGTAGATCTGCGAGGCATAGTTCTATAAGCCCAGAGCACGTGTGGCAACTCTTCAACCCACTTACCCTTCGCGTCGTCCAACCTCTTCTTTAACCCATTAACTATGATTTTATTAACTGCTTCAGCTTGCCCATTCCCCTGAGGATAGGAAGGGGTAGAGTATCTGTTCGTGATTCCCAGTTCGCTACAATAACTCCGAAATGCCTTACTGTTGAACTGTAAGCCGTTGTCCGAAATGAGAGTATGAGGAACTCCAAAATGGGTGACGATACTCTTCCACACAAAGTTTTGCACATCTACATCTCGGATATTGGCCAGAGGCTCAGCTTCGACCCATTTCGTGAAATAGTCCATGCCGACCAGAAGGTACTTCCTGTTTCTTGCAGCCTTTGGGAATGGACCCACTATGTTCAAACCCCATTGGGCAAACGGCCACGGGCTAGATAGCGGGTTGAGGACTCCACCTGGTTGGTGTATGTTCGGTGCGAATCGCTGACATTGATCGCACTTCTTTACATAGTTATGGGCTTCTTTTTGCATGTTCGGCCACCAATACCCTTGAGTAAGGGCTCGGTGGGCTAATGACCTGCCTCCAGTGTGATTTCCACAAATTCCTTCATGCAACTCCTCTAGTAGCGACTCAGCCGCCTCTAGATGAATACACAATAGGTATGGTCCTGAGTAGGAACGTTTATATAACTTTCGGTCTTCAGACAGCCAAAATCTGGTAGCCTTCCTTCGGATCTTGTCGGCCTCTCCCCGCTCTTCCGGCAAAGTGTCATCCTTCAAGAATTTGATTATGGGATCCATCCAGCAGAAACTATCTCGAATCTGGTGGACTCGGACTGCATCCCCTCCTGCTCCGGTGGGCTCATGGAAATCCTCGACGAGGATAACTCTCGGCAAGTCTTGCTCCGAAGAGGTGGCTAGTGTGGCCAAAGAATCTGCGTGCGCGTTACTACTTCTAGAAACATGTAGCAACCTAAAAAATTCAAATTCCACCTGCAGACGTTTGACTCGATTCAAGTATCCTTGCATTCTTTCATCCTTTGCTTCAAACTCCCCCTGTACTTGGCCCACAACTAATCTTGAATCCGAGAACAACTCCACGGCCTTTCCTCCCATTCTTCGGACCATAGCCATTTCCATTAATAGGGCTTCATACTCTGCCTCATTATTAGTTGCACCGAAATCCAGCCTTAATGACTTTTCAATGATGATTCCTTTTGGAGATATCAAGACTAGCCCCACTCCAGAACCTTTCCGATTTGCAGCGCCGTCTACATACACTTCCCAACGGACAGGATCTTGTTGAGAAATCATGCCAACCGATTTTCCATCCATGTCTCTCTTTGTTGTTACTTCTTCTAAGCTGGGCTCCGTGAACTCGGCCACTAAATCCGCTAGGATCTGCCCCTTAACTGAAGTGCGAGGCATATACTTGATATCGAAGGCTTCTAAAATAGTACCCCACTTGGCTATCCTCCCTGTGTAGTCGGCATTTCGGAATACTGTCTTAAGTGGGAGTTGCGTGAGCACAACGACAGTATGCGCCTTGAAGTAGGGGGGCAATTTTCGCGTTCCTAGTACTACTACCAAAACAGCTTTTTCCAATGGTAAGTATCTGATCTCGGCCTCATGTAGAGACTTACTTACACAGTAGACCGGCCTTTGTACACCTTGATCCACTCTTATCAGCACTAAACTTACAGCATGGGGGACCACTGCAATATAGGCAAATAAGACCTCATCTAGTTCAGGGCTAGACATAATTGGTGGCCGAGACAAATAGTCTTTAAGTTGTTGGAAAGCCGAGACACATTCTTCAGTCCATTTAAATCCCTTTCACTTGTTGATTAGCGAGAAGAAGGGTTTACATCTATCCGCAGACCTGGAGATGAACCGGTTCAAAGCAGCTGTCATCCCCGTTAACTTCTGGACCTCTTTCGGATTCCGAGGAGGCTGCAGATTTTGAATAGCCTTTATCTGATCAGGATTAACCTTAATTCCCCTTTGCGTTACCATGTAACCCAAAAATTTGCCTGATCCCACACCAAATGAGCACTTCGACGCGTTCAAGCGCAACTTATGTCTCCTCAGGGTCTCAAAAACGTTATCAAGGTCCTTCAAATGCTCAGAAATAACCTTGCTCTTTACCACCATGTCATCTATATAGACCTTAATGCTTTTGCCCAATTGTGATTCAAACATCTTGGTCATCATTCGCTGATAAGTAGAACCTGCATTTTTCAGACCAAACGGCATCACTTTATAGTGGTAATTACCAATGGGGGTAACAAAAGCGGTTTTCTCCTGGTCATCTGGGGCTAATGGTATCTGATGGTAATCTTGGAAAGCATCCAAGAAACTCATCCGAGGATGGCTGACAGTAGCATCTACTAATTGATCAATCTTCGGCATAGGGAAAGGATTCTTAGGACAAGCCTTATTCAAGTCCGTGAAGTCCACACAAACTCGCCACTTTCCACTCTTCTTCTTTACCACCATAGTATTTACCAACCATTCGGGGTAAAAAACTTCTTTAATAGCCCCAGCTTGTTTGAGTTTCATCACCTCTTCTTTGACTGATCAACATGCTCTTTAGATGGCCGCCGAGGAAGCTGCTTCTTGGGTACACTCAGAGGGTTAACCCTCAAGTGATGGCAAATGAACTCTGGGTCCACTCCTGGGGCTTCATAGGTACTCCAGGCGAATACATCAATATTTCTTTTAAGGAAATCGATTAGCTCTTCTTTCTCTGGTTGAGATATCTGGGATCCGATTTGAAAGTATCTCTTAGGATTGGTTCCAATTAAAACTCGCACTAGGTCCTCGCATTTAACGCCTTCATCATGACCTTCGACGGGTGACAACCGACCCTTTAACTGCTATAGGTCTTCCTCCGTCCTGGCTGAGGATTTAATCTCAGGCTCGTGTTGTATGGCAGCCACCAAACATGCCTAGCCGAAGATTGATCCCCGCGGATCTCACAAACACGCCCTTCGGACGGATATTTGACTTTTTGATGCAGAGTGGAGGAAACAGCCCATAGCGTGTATAGCCAAGGTCTGGCTACAATCGCCGTATAAGGGGAATAGACATCGACAACAATGAAATCCACTTCAACCACTTCAGAGCCAGTCTGTACGGGCAGCCGTATTTGTCCTTTCGGGGTGACCATCCTTCCCTCGAAGCTGACTAGGGGAGAACAGTATGGAGTTAGGTCATCTAGCTTGAGGTTCAGCCCCTTGAAAAGATCAGGATACATAATCTCCACCGCGCTACCTTGGTCCACCATCACCCTCTTCACATCATATCCCTCTATCCTGAGTGTGGCTACCAAAGCATCGTCATGAGGTTGAATGGTTCCAGCTTTATCCTCGTCTGAAAAGCCTAGCACGGGCGGGACAGCTTGTGTATGGTTCCTCGGATCTCGGCCAATATCCCCCGTTGGTAACCGAGCCACTGACATAACTTTAGACGGCCAGGACCCTGTTCTTCCTAGCGCTGCGAAAATGACGTTAATAATACCTAATGGAGGTTTAGTAGAATCTCTCTTCTCGGACTCAAAATTTACTTGGCCTCCTTGGCCACTGGAATGGTGCAAAAGGTGCCTCAACCGGCCTTCGCGGACCAACTGGTCCAAGTGATCCCACAAACTTCTGCGGTTTTCAGTGGCATGCCCATGGTCTTGATGGTATTGACAATATAGATTGTGATTGCGCCTTTCAGGGTTCCCTACCATTTTACTCGACCACCTAAAGAATGGTTCATTCTTGATCTTTTTCAGAACTTGATGAACTGGCTCCTTGAATACTGTATTGACTGCCTGGGCATTTGCTGAGCCCGATTGCCCAGCAAAATCTCTCCTCGGCTTATTGCTGTTGTAACGGTCCGACCTAAAGTCCTTCCTGTCCTGGGGGATAACCTTATCCTTACCCTTCCCTTGCTGCTGATCTTCTTCAACCCTTTTATATTTTTCAATACGATCCATAAGTTGACGCATGTTAGTGACAGGCTTGCCGGACAAGGATGTCCTTAAACCATGATCAGTGGGGAGACCCAGCTTAAACATGTCTAGGGCCATTGCGTCAAAGTTGCCCTCCATATCATTAAACATCTCCCAATATCTGTCCGAATACGCCTTAAGGGATTCACCTTCACGCATGCTCAAGGATAGCAGAGAAGACAAGGGCCTAGCCACCCTTCGGCATGTGACGAAACGTGAACAAAAAGCCTGAGTGAGCTCTTGGTAGGAATTGATGGAGTCTGCTTTTAAATTGTCAAACCACCTCATGGCCACGGGTCCAAGGCTAGAAGGGAATACCTTGCACATTAAAGCTTTATCTCTAGAGCAGACAGCCATCCTTTGGTTAAAATGGCTTACATGCTCCACAAGGTCAGTTTTACCGTTGTAAATAGTAAAGGTTGGCTGGTTGAAACGCCGAGGAAGCTTCGCTCCTTCAATCCTACGCGTGAACGGTGACCTGGAGATTTGGTTCAAAGCCTTGCTCATGGCATCATTTCCCACCCCTCCATGTGATGGCCTTTAAGGTTGCTTCTTGCAAGGGTGTTCATCCTCATATGAAAAAGATTCACTGATTGGAGTTCGAGACCTCTATTCATAAGTGATGTCTTGTTCGTCACCTGAGTCGTCATCAGAATGCGAGGTAGCACATTTTTTTTTTCGCATGGCGCAGCTCCCTTCTTAACCTTTCAATCTCTATTTGCATGCTGTTTTCTCTGCATGAGAAACATGACTTCCGCCACGAGGCTGAGTTTGTTCAGTGTGTGTAGTATGCACACTGCCTTCATAGTCTTGTCTTCGCTCCAAATTGAGAAAATGATCTATTTGTTGGGACGCCCCAAATTCTGCCGGTTGTTGCCCTGGTTCAGCCATGATCAACTACTGCTACTTCCCCTTACACTCAAGCTCTCCCCATAGACGGCGCCAATTGTAAGGTTGGGATTTGTGGCCCACGCCCAAAACAATTAATTTGTAGAGTATGGGTGAAAGAGCTAGGTTAAGTATGAGATTAACAACAACGAATCACAACTTTCAAGCACAAACTAACATGAAACTACACGTAAAGAGTGAATATCCGAAGAGCTATATTATTAATTATCTGATGAACAAAAATCTTAGGGTTATAGTCCAGTTCTCTCTTCTTCTATTTTCTTTTTTCCCTTCCATTTTCGTTAGGAGCCTTTTTCCCTTATATAACTCCCATTCTCTTCATCTCCATCGTCCACTTGTTCCTCATCTATGAGTTTACTTGAGTACGTGTCACGTCAAGCATCTTCTTTAGCTCTGTGTGAGTGGCGATAGGTTAAGATGCACTGTTCAGGGGTCTTCTCCACATAAATGCGGCCAGAAAAGTTGCTGCAGAGTATTAAATACGGCGGTAGCAGCTTTCCCTTTAGATATTTCTCCATCCTTATCGTTTCCTAGCATACTCAGAGCTTATCTTGATTAGGTGGAGTCCTCGAAAGGTCATTTTGACCTTTTACACAATCAATCGATTTATAATATTCGCGTCAGAGAATTACAACCTCTTCGGACAGGAGATATCCTCTTCGGATTGTAATCATTTTTCTTTCTGAGGGTCCCACTTCCAGATGGGCCCTACCCTTACCATCTCCTTCTTCTCGGTCGCATAATAGCTCTCATATGGGCGCTCGGCCCACTATGTTGGGCTGGACCCTTTTCCCCCCACAATTTTAATTGAAAATATATAAAGTCGTTAAAAAATTTAATTGTTTTTTTTTTTTAATTTTATCATAAAAATATTCTAAAAATATTTTATAAACTAATGCCCGTCATCCATTAACTTTGCCCTACGTACTATTTAAACCAAAGAACATATTTAGTGTGTGTTTGGCATAACTTAAAATGTTAGTTTTTTTATTATTCAACCTATTTTTGTTACAATTTATGGGTTTCGTTGCTCTTTTTGATACTATTTATGGCCTCACTGCTATCTTAGCTACTTTTTATTTAGGTTTTTTTGAGAAGGAAGAGAATATGGTAGGGACCTGATCATTTTCCATTATTGGCTTATTTGCTCAGTTGCCAACACCAAATATTAGTCCGCAGGTGTAGGATAACATATTTAGGCCAACTGGCCAAGTAATATCAGCTGCTCCTCCGTAACAGTTGAAGGGGGATGAGCTCTTGTAGACCTTAAGCATCGAGTAATAGAAGAGCCTACATGTAGGCAAAAGTTCGTTTTATAGACTATTATGTGGAACTATGTTTGTATTTGAACTTAGGCTTGCCCATATCGAAAGTTTACAAAAGCTTTTGTGGGTTTATAAAATAACACAAATACTAGTATCTAAAATAATTAGTGACTTTGTACTATAGGTCTATAGCTATTCCATCCTATACCATGAGTTGATTTAGCTCAACAAGAGAGAGAATTTTGATTTTGAGCCTAGACTCTAGAGCAATCATCATGGAGAGCGCACTATAAGTTGAAATTCTACCCTATCTTTAATAAAAATAAAAACCTTTTTTGAACAATCCATTTGGGTGTGTACCCTCTGAATTAGATTTTTATTCAAATTCTAGCAATTTAGATTATAAATGCTACCCTTGCACTTTAAGTAAATCTTTCTGTAAGCTACCAATGTGAATTAATTTGTGATTACTAGAACAACACGAGCAATTTATGTTATCTGCATGGAGTTTTCTCATATAGGAATGCTACCTCTCTTTGTCATCAAGCAGAAATCAGAGTGCTTAATTATGACAAATACTATTAGCAAGAAAAAGACTAAATATATAAATTTGATCTTTCTTTTTTACATTTAAAAGAATCATTTCTATCTTGCAGAAACCAGATAAGAGATTCATCTCGTAATCAAGAACATTAGGCATTAAATGAATTTAGCTGTTCAGAAGCAATTCTAGATCTAAGTTCTTGCGATAATTCCTTCAAGTGCAAAGGCACTTAACATGCAATGAACTTTACATGCATCCCATTGAAAAGTGATTTTGAATATGGAATCAATGACTCTTCCCAGAAAAATCTTCACACCTCTAATTACAAACTCACATATTAGCACCCACCTTGATAAGAAAACCAAACATCCTTAAGAACTTTGCATTCTCATATTTAATTTCTTTAAGAAATTGACATTCAGTCCTCAAGCTGTTCAGCTTTCCATAGGTTTTCAAACCTGAACTCCTAGCTTATTGCAATATTAATTGTCATCTCATGCTTGATATGGTATCCAATGTCATATAAGTGGTCCTTACATATGCAAATCTGTAACTATGACTAACTTCATGTGTATTTTTCAGTTGAACCAAATTAGCTACTACACATTGTCAGTCAGACCTTTTCCCTGATCTGAAAATTTGAGTGGAAAGGGTCAGAAAGAAGAATAAATCTAGCATATTGTGGCCATTCAAGAGCAGAAAATTCTGTCGATTTGAGTTTAGATACCAGAGAAATTTAGCGGGGACCTCCATCTTAACACAGATCAATTTAGATTGGCAACACTTACTCTACAATCTGCAAGTGTCCCTCCTACCTTGTCTCGGTTATCCTCCAATAAAGTATGATGCCTTTGCATCACATCTTTAAATTCTTAATTTCTTTGCTAATTATGATTTGCTAAAAAAACATTTCCCAATCTGATTTCATTGTTAATAATTAATAAGATGGGGTACGTTTCTATAATAACAAGATCACCATCAGCATTGTTATCATTATTTAACAGAATCAGTTGATATACATTGTTTAACCAATTACTAACATAAGCTAGCATTTCTTATCAGAATCAGCACTAAACCATGATCAATTATGTCTACCTTGCCTGTTTAGCAATATAGCTTCTAACAAGTATCCAAAATGAGCATGGACATACCGTCTTCATGAACTAGCAAGGTTCATGAATCAAGTTTCATCACTAAGAAAGTAAGAATCAAGAATTAATGAAAATTCAGTATGCGGGCAAAAATAATGACAACTTCTCCTCTTTTTCTTAGTTGCAACTTGCAAATTCCTTATGTTGCCCTTTCATATGTTGTGCTTGAATGTTTCTTGATTGACATTTGAGCTCTCCATTTTTTATTATTATTTTTTTTTGCATAAATTGCAAAGTATACTCTTAAATTTGGGATTGCTAGGATTTAACATTCTAAAGTTTGAAAATTTGAATTTTACAATTGCTAAGTGACATATATATATATATATATATATAGCCAAATCAACCCTACAAAACACTATTTCACTTAGTTAAAACAAAGGGAAAATTATAATTTGTCACTCTAAATTATCTTATGTTATACTTTGCACTATAAACTTTTCAAAAGTTTTGTAGACTTTTGTTACACATTACAAAATATGCAGGCTATAGCCGCGTTTTTTTAACCATAATTTTTTTTTTTTTTAAATGACCTATATCCGCGTTCATTTGATTTTTTACTTTTAAATGGACTGCCTATAGCGGCGGTTGGAGCCGCCGCAATAGGCTTGACCTGAAAAAAGGAATTTACCATGTCAGATCAAATCACACTCTCTCAACCTCTCTCACTCGAGTCCAAATCTTCTGTCTCATTTTTTTTGTTCCATTTTATACTTCATTAATAAAAACTTGCCACGTATCCATCCTTCTTAATTAATTAATAATTTTATGCTTTTCTTATTCTATTAACTAAAATAAATAAATAAAACCCAACACATCCCCACCACCTCACAACAACCATTGACCTTCACCGACAGCACTATTAAGAGATCACCGGCGTCATCAACGCTGCTAGTTACAGGCTAACAGCCATCCACTGCCACCTTTGTTTTCAAATCTATAACTTTATTAGTTTTGTGACCTCTTGCTAGTGGGTATCCCATATCCATGACCGCCACTTTGTCTTCAAATCTATGTTTGGGTCCACCATCTTTTTCAATGAATACAAAAGTCAAAAGGTTTTGCTAGTAGTTTTTGTCATCAAATGATGGCATCGGCGAAAACTCACAAATGGGACCAACGATTACAAATATCTCCTTGATCCACATGCCTCTCATGGGCATCACGCTGATCCAAACTAATCTCACCCACTGTGCCATGAGCTATTAATCATGGTTTACTTTAATTAATTGCTTGCACACTATCAGAGATGAGATTGGTTACTCAAAAATTGAACATTTATATAAAGCAATACTCATGGAACCCAATAACTGCAAAAATCTCACTCAACTGACCCATTAATCAATCTCTTCCCAGTGGCGGTGGTGGTGGGGATGTGGACTTGATGGCGGTGGAATTGATGACGCCAAAGATCTCTTGCTAGTGGTGGAAGGTTGGTGGTGGACCGGTAGTGGTGGGTGGGTTGGGTTTTATTTATTTATTTTAGGCAATAGAATCAGAAAAACATAAAATTAGAATTTAATTAAATAGGTGGGACATGTGGCAAGTTTTTATTAGTGGAGGATGGGACGAAACAGGAAAAGTGAGAAAGAAGAATTGAACTCCTCTCACTGTCCACGAAGCCGATCATCGCCGCTGAGCTCCGATTGAAGCCGTCGAGCTCCGATCGTCTCCGCCGAGCGAAGCTTGTGTACCACGTGATTTCTGGAGAAATTTAAACGATCTTACTATCATTGTTTCAAGGTAAAGTCTTTTCTTTACCTTTCTATGTTAAAGTTTGGATTTTTTGAATCTGGGGTTGTGAGATTTTAGATTTGTAGTTTTTTTTTTTTTTTTTTTTTTTTTGTGTTTTTTGGCATTATTAGAATTTGGGTTTTGGTAGGTGCTGTTTGGTTGATGAGAAAATGTGGGAAAATGAGGAAAGATTGATGTTTTCTCAATTTGATTATTTGGTATAAGTGGGACTTTTGATCTTGAATTGTGAGATTTGTGATTTGTTACTGCTTTGCTTAATTTGAAAAATAGTTAGTGAAGTGAAGATGTTGGTATTGATCTTTCTGTTTGTTACTATTTTTTGTTATTGGCTTTGTTAGATTCTGTGTTTTGTGGAGTGCTGTTTGGTTGACGAGAAAATGTAGGTAAACTGGAAAAGATTGTCGTTTGTCAAATTCGTACTTTGTTAAAATTGGGACTAAGAAAACTAGAAATCTATAACAGGCTAGATTGTTTTTGTGGTTTATCTGAATAACTTAACTTTAAAAACCAATGCAATAGATTAAAAAAGGTGTTGACCTTTTTGGGTACATATAAACCGTGGAGCTTCTCAGTCAAATCAAATGGAGGATTATGCTCCATTTTTTTTTTTTAAACTAGAGATGTTTGGAAATTGGGGGTTATTTGTTTTTCTGAATTAGGGGATGCATTTAGTTTAGTTAAGGTAGCTGATCCCAAAGTTTTGGGATGCAGGCTTTGTTGTTGTCTTTGTATTTAGTTGGTTAAGTTGTTGTCTCCCCTCATTGATTTAGAAAGTTTAGTTGCATCAAGTTCATTGAATGTTGAGCAAATTTAGATCACACTGTATTGATTTTGAAGCAGTTATGGTTTTCAAATAAGGAATATGAAAGTAGAACAATTTATGTGCAAATTGTTGTTTCCTTTTGGTGACAGTAATTCAATTTAATAAAAATTAGGGTCCTGTTTTTTGCATCCAATATTTTTGTTTCCTCTTTCCGTGCTTGTGTCAATAGTCTCTATTTTGTTTTTGAAAAATGCTAAAGTTATTACCGATCTTATTACAAAAATCTTACAAACTAACATGTCAACAATTGTGATTGGTGCTACATTAGCAACATAATAAAATTTCTTATTTACTTTTTCGTTTTGTGTTTAAAAGTTAATAGATCAGTTTGTACAGCTTATGTAGTAAACTTTGTAATTACCTTGACCCTAGGACCCTATAAATAAACTGTTATGGAACTTTAGCTCAATTTTATGTTTATAGAAGATTTTCTTGGTGAAATTCACATAGTTATTTGCATGATGTGGTGTCTTTGGAGGGATCAGAATGCTAGAAGTTTTGAAGGATGTGTCTTTTCTTAAGATTAAATATTTCTTCTGTCTTACTTTGTTGTATTGGAGTGTTGCTTTTCAATTTGTTCCATGTTTTACTTTTATAGATGTGTTAAGAGCATTGTAGTTTGAGAATTTGATGTACCACTCCCTGCGTACAACCCCTCTGTAGTTGGGACTGTTTATTCAATAAATTTTCATTACTATTAAAAAAAAAGTAATTTAGTTAATTATAAAACTTATTTGGGGGAAGATGAAATCTTACTTAGTTGGAACCTTGCTGGCTGCATTGCAGTCTTTGGCCTCTTTAGATACATGCAAATATAACCATAATGGCTGGCCATTTTGCCTCCTACTTTTGCTGGTTCCACACGTAGTTTGGGACGACCTAGCATACAAACAATGAGGATTGTGAAACAAATTGTTATAATTTATATGATGTTGTTCCACATTAGAAATGAAACTAGCCAGTGCAAATTATTGTGGTGGGCATTATTAATTAATTAATCTAGTGTGAACGTACGTACATGTTTTAAACTTATATATGCATGTTTGTTGTCTAAATAAAGATTAATTTTTTGGCTGAAGAGTTGTTTTAATTAAGATGTATGGGGCCCAAGCCAAGAATGAAGAAGTGACTTTTGGAAGATGAAATGGTCATGTGAATCTTTGCAACATGAACAAGTTAATAGGTAGATAAATAAATAAACGACATGTCGTTTTAAATACAGTTAATATCATTCATTCATCCTTATTATCACACTCACACACCGAAAGAGTAAAGAGTAAAGATAGACAGTAGTAGTGTACTCCATTACTTTTTGCGGTGAAAGCAGGACAGCCAGCCGTTCCCTTCCCGCCTTAAAAAGAAAGAAAGAAAGAGAGATGAGCGAATCGGAAGTTCCAGGGAAGGAAGCAAACGTGTTGAAAGGTCACGAGGGAGCAGTATTAGCGGCGAGATTCAACAGTGACGGAAACTATTGTCTGAGTTGCGGCAAAGACCGTACCATACGCCTCTGGAATCCCCACCGTGGCATTCACATCAAGACCTACAAATCCCACGCCCGTGAAGTCCGCGACGTCCACGTCACCCCGTACTCTCTCTCTCTCTAAACCAATTGTTAATTAAATCCCTAATTACTATTTTTTACGCTAATTGTTTTTTTTTTTTTAAGAGATAATTCGAAGCTGTGTTCATGTGGTGGAGATCGACAAATCTTTTACTGGGATGTATCAACGGGTCGTGTTATTCGTAAATTTCGTGGCCATGATGGCGAGGTTTGTTTTCTTTTTCTTTTTTTAATTTTAACTGTTTTTCAAATTTATCAGATAATTTTTTGTTGAATTTTTAATTTTATTAAATTTGGAAATTTTTACCAGCAATAAAAAATTTGGTGTGCATGTTAAGAAGAACAAAGAAAACCTGTAATTTTGAGGTTGTAGCGGTTACATTAAGTTTGACTTTAATGTAAAATTAGCGTAGCTAAAACATGAGAATGTTAAGATGGATAAGTTGAAATAGAAGGAAGAATTGGATATGAAATGAAGAAATTTTTATTGATGATAGAGCAGCTTCCGTTGATGTAAAGATGAGGGAGTTTGGTTAAGATATTGGTCGTGTGCAAAGGAGAGCGATTAGTGACTAAGAGTTATTTGATATAAGTCAAGACTATGGTGGGAATGAAAAGAGGTAGAGGGAGATCTAAAATAACACTAATAAAAGTGGTAAGAAATGATATGTTAATTTAGGAGGTGACAAAGAGTATGATTTTGGATATTATAGAATGGTAAAGAAGAATATATGTGAATGATTAGACTCAAAACTAAGGTGCTTTGGAGAATGATCCCTCACTGTCTAATGTGGGTCGTTTGGAGGGAAATGAATACATATACCTTTCAAGGGAATGAAAGATCAATTCATGAGTTGAAGCTTCTCTTTTTTCAGACTTTTCTTGATTGTGCAAATGCTTCGGGTGTTTTTCCTTTAATTTCTTTACCTTACATGCTTGATCTATGTACTTTCTTTGTTGCTTAGTTTTTTTCTTTGTTGCCTCTAGCACATTGCCAATGTGCTTTTTTCCTCTTTATTTTCTTACATTTTTTTCGATGAGGTTTATTACTTATCAAATATGTGTGTGTGCGTGCGCGCATGCAATTCCAATCAGTCTGTTGAAAATCCATAGTTGATTCCATAGTTTTGGGACCAAGGCTTTGTTTTTGTAGAAATTTTAATCATGGGTGTGGTTTATGGAGAGGTATTTGTATGGGTTGGGAGGATTTTAGCAAAAATACTCAGTTCGTTGTTGGGATGGGGAATAGAGTGAGATTTTGGCAAGATGGATGGTGTGGGGATCAACCTCTCCAACTAGCTTTCCCAGGGTTGTATGGTATTGCCACTGGTAGGTAGGCTTCTGTTGAGTCTTCATTGACAAGACTAGGGTCAGGGGAAAAGAGAAGTTGGGATGTTCATTTCATTCGGGATCTTAATGATTGGGAGTTGGATACAGGGGAGGACTTTCTTTGTATCTTGGTATCCAATATTCCTTCAACAGATATTGGGGATCGGATGTGATGGAAGTTGAAGCCTAATGGAGAGTTTGGCATCCATTTGTTTTACAATAAGTTGCTTCCATTGTCTTTCCTGGGAAAGTTATTTGGAAAGTTAAGGACCTTGGATGCGTTTCCTTATTCATTTGGGCTGTAGCTTGGAATAAGATTTTTACGGGTGATAATTTGAGACTTAGGGGTTTTGATTTTGTTGACTGGTGCAGTATGTGTCATCGCTGTGGGGAGACTGTGGATCACTTACTGCTTTATTGTGAGAAGGCTCATTGGTTGTGGAGTTTTGTTTTTAAATCTTTTTGGATTTCGTGGGTCCTACCAAGAACAGTTCCTGATTTGCGTTTTAGTTGGTGGAATTGGTTGGAGAAGCACTTGTCTAACATTTGGAATTTAGTTCTGTTGTGCTTATTGTGGTGTCTATGGAATGAGCATAATAGGCGGATATTTGAGGACTTGGATAGCTTTGGAGACCAATAGCTTACTTCTTTTAGTTGATCTCTATTTGACTGGTCTCGATCTTGAGGACTCACATCTAGTGATTCTCTCCCTTCGTTCCTTTGTTCTCTCCTCCTTTGTAATTAATTTTCTTCTTTGTTTCTTTCTTTTCTATGTAATTTTTGGTTTGCTTTGTGCTTTTCTTGCATAAAGTAGCCTTTTGAATATACATCTTTCCTACTCGTTTTCTAACTTTCACTATTTTTATTGTTTTATTTTTGGGGTTCAGGTGAATGCTGTAAAGTTCAATGAGTATTCGTCTGTCATAGTTTCAGCAGGCTATGATCAATCGTTGCGAGCTTGGGACTGCAGATCTCACAGCACTGAGCCAATTCAGGTTTACATTTATTTTCCAGTCAGTAATTTTTTTCATGGCTGCTCTTTATTAGTTTTTAAGTTGGCTTAATGTTCAAGAGTGCCTTGATTTGCAGATTATTGATTCATTTTCAGACAGTGTTATGTCTGTCTGCTTAACAAAAAGTGAAATTATTGGTGGAAGCGTTGATGGAACTGTTCGAACATTTGACATACGTATTGGTAGGTACGTAGCACTCTAGTGGAAATTTCATAAAACCCACATGTCGATGTTATTGCAGAATTGTTTTATATCAGGACATTGTTTTTATGTCTTACTTTTTGTGAATAAGATGTAGCTTTTCTTTACAATTATTTGGTATTTCCTTTTTGTGGTACATCAAACTCAGTCTATTTATACTTGAAGCTTCTTATACTCTTTTTTTTTTTGCCTTTTCATATAGAGAAATATCTGATAACTTGGGGCAACCAGTCAACTGTATCTCAATGTCAAATGACGGTAACTGCATATTAGCCAGTTGCTTAGATTCTACTTTACGCCTTCTAGACAGGTAAACTCCTATGCTGGTTTTGATATTTGCAATGATATATATTTACAACAGATATCTTATCTGCTTTTCCTGCCCTTTACTGGTTCATTCTCATGACAGAACTTCTGGTGAACTATTGCAAGAATATAAAGGCCATACTTGTAAGGTTAGCATGCAAATTCTTAGTTCTCATTTCTTACACTTGATCAAGGTGCCTTCCTAAATTTGTTTAATCAAGAAATGCAGTCCTCTTTGGAAACAATGGTTATTTACCAAAGATGTTTACATAAAAGTTTTGTACATTTATTTTTATGTGCATTGATAAGCTACTGTCCATTTATTCTCACGCTTATAATGGTTTAAAGATCTTCCTATGTTTTAAATATGCATCCATAATGAACTTTTGAGGTACCCTAAATTGAATCCATAATGAGCTTTGTAAGTTAACAAGTTATTGATTTTTTATTACTGATGACATCTTATCATTTCTATTGTGTGCTCTCATATCAGTCCTACAAACTGGATTGTTGCCTTACCAACACTGATGCACATGTAACTGGTGGATCTGAGGATGGCTTCATTTACTTCTGGGATCTGGTAGATGCATCTGTAGTGTCAAGTTTCCGTGCTCATTCCTCAGTGGTAAATTCATCTGTACTCCCCCATTCCATCTTTTTCCCCATTTCCTGTGAAATGCCTTTCGCTTTATATGATGGTGCTCAATGGTCATGGTATATCTTGTACTCATACCACTAACATTTTCAAAAGGGTTTTTCCTTCCTCAGATATTGAACTCTTCTATTGAAAGTAGTTGGATAAGATTATTGAAATGTTTTCGGACCAAAACGTGTTCTTTGCACGCATCAATGTGGCTGTGATGCTTAACGTGTTGAAGTAGTCACAAGCTCTTGGAGTCCTAGATTACACATATCAATCTATTTATCAAAAATAGATTACACATATCAATCTAAAATATCTTAATAGCCCAATGGTATACATATAATTTAAAAATTAAAATCATGTATGATAGAGACACAAATTTTGTGACAATGTGCAGATCTTTTGTGAATATCCTTAGGTATTTTTCCCTTTCCCATTCCCATTCTCCCTTCCCTTGTGGCCAAAATTTACTTATCCAAAAAATAAATAAATAAACCTCAGTTAGTTGACTATAAATTGACACGACATCTAAAATTTGTAGTAATCGCTAGTTTCCAGTGTCATGAATTTTCACATTTAGCTATTTTCTTGTCTTCTAGTCATGTTAGTAATTGGCTTAAATTCCACTAAAACTTTATTACTAATATCAATCTTTTTCTTCTGCTAAACAATTAAAAGATTACTAGAATAGGCTTATAAGCGTATGGGTTTCATTTTGCAGGTGACAAGTGTGAGTTACCA